>PVJA010002524.1:0-106017 GCA_004027025.1 Myocastor coypus
TTCTTGTCACTTTCTGAAGCAACTCTGACCATCCGCTTTCATAAATGTCTTTATGAGAGATGATGAAAAATACTGGAAATGCTTTTAATGAGTGCCGCCCACAGAAAAGCTGGCTTGTGAAAAGTAGCATATGCTCATCCACTGTGTTCACCAGCTCTGACAGAGGAGGACTCCTGGCTTTTCCTAGAGTCGCAGCCCAAGAAAGGTACAAACCGTGGGTTAGTTCAGGTCCTTGTGCCTTCCAGGACAGTGCAACTAACGACAGTCACAAGGAGACCTGCAGAGCTACTTCAGGAAGAGGCAAGGATGGTGGAATGATTATAGTATAAAGGGAAGGGAAATGTTTTGAGGTGTATTAATGGCAATTTTTCAGTGAGATTTTTATTCATGTAAAGATATAACTTTTAGGGTCAGTAAGACAGCTCAGTGGTCTAAAGCACCTTCTTAGGCAAGCTTAAGCAAGCATGTGCGGGGACCTTGGTTCGATCCCTGGCCCATGTGCCATGATAGCCTTGCTCCTAGGGTGAGCTGAACTGGCCACAAAAAAATTAAAAAATTAAATTAAATTTAAAATAAAAAACAATATAACTTTTGGAATACATCCTATTTGACATATAGGAAAGATTCTAACTTTTTCTCTCCTCAGCATTAAACTATGATTACCAAATTTCAGCATAAATTTTAGTATATACTCTGTTGAAACCAGTGAGGTAAAGATTTCCATTAAATTTCATGCTGTATCCTTTTCATGTACACTTGCCATAGATTTCAAGTGTCAATGATTATTTCTCTTTCTTTGAGTTTCCAATGTGTTGGCGATGATTTTGCATGTATTGACCTATCATAAAAAGCATCTTGGTGGCTCTGGTGGTCCACACCTATAATCCCAGTACTCTGAAGACTGAGTCAAGAGGATTTCCAAGAATTCAGGTCAGCTTGTGCTACACAGTGAGGTCAAGGCCAGCTTGAGCTACATAGAAAAATCCTTCCTCAAAAATTAAAATAAAAACAAGCAAACACAAAGAAACCCCAAAACAAAAAGATAAAAAAAAAAAATTATCTTGTTAACAAAACTGGTTAAAATAATAACATTGAAATTCAACTAGGGAGTAGGAAATCAGTAAGACTCCAAACAACACCTTTAAATCCTCAAATTAATTTAAAATATTAATCTCCTGAAAATGACATGTCCAAATTGGATGAAATTAAGGTGCATGATCTGCTGAAACTTTCTGCTGGGTACATATAATAAACTTGTTTCACTGGGCCATGCAAAGATGATAAAGGATTAATATAGACTTAGATCTACACAGTGATTTTTCACATTAGGATTTCTTCTTGTGTTCAGCTCAGTAAGCAAACTGGTTATTCAGAAAAATCAAAAGCAAGTAGGAAGTGACGAGTTCCAGTTGTGTGCTGACATTGCTTATGCGTCTGGCACAGCAATTGGAAATCCTATTTCATCAAGGCCTTAAAGTATGCTCCAAACTGTCCCTAACAATCTGAGGTCAGCAAGGCAGGTGAGGGACTTAGAGGCAGAGTATGTATTTGCTTCAATTTGTGACTTATCCCTTAAGTGCCTAAAACCTGCAGCTATGGAAAGTCAGCCCCAAGCCATGCCTACTACAAGGAAACAACAAATTCCCAACTGTGCTTGTGAACCAGGAGTGTGGCTAAGTGGGAAAATGAGTGTTCAGCCTGTGTGAAGAGGCTGCGAATTCTTTCCCCAGTTCCCACCTCCAGACACCAAAAATAAAGGTTACATTTAAAATAAAAACTATCCCATAGCAAGAAGTAGCAAATTATTATGCAGTTTAGTTATTAATTATTAATATCATTATATATATATATATATATGTAAAATTTTCCCAATTAGGAGTCCCTTATATAACGACTTTATTTATTTATTTATTTATTTTTATGGCCAGCTCAGCCTGCCCTGAGGGCAGGGCTGGCGCAGCATGTGGTGCTAGGGGTCGAACCTCAGTCCCTGCAGCCGCCTAAGCTTTCCTAAGCAGGCGCTTTAGACCACTGAGCCATCCTGCCGGGCCCCTATATAACAACTTTGTAGACTTTTTCTTTTATGTATTTAGTACACAGTGTACAAGGTCTCACTAGGTAGACTGGACTCATAGTTATTCTCCTGTTTTCAGCCTCCCAAACAAGTAGATTATGGGGGCGCATCACCATGCCCAGTGTCAGATGCTGTCTCAGGGTATCCTGAGGGCAGAGCCAACATGGCTGACTTCATAAACTGTTTAATTTATAAAGAAATGCTGCCATAAACACAAAATGCCTTCTAGTTTTCATCTTTTCCAGAGAAAACTGAGAATATCTTAGAATAAACTAAATAATTTTCCCTTGAGCTTCAAAATTTTTGAAAACACATTCAGTGAAATAGTAGCCACTCATTAAACATATTGCAGCAAATAAATAAGTAATGGTCATATTAATATACAACAGTTGTGAAAGTATAGAACTAGTTTTTACCTTTTAATCTGTTCAACCTAAAGAGATGTCCCAGCTAGCTTACTGTAGTGTGGCATTCACTGATCACTCACTATGCCTGACAAGTCCATCATCTCTATTTTATTTTCTTATACTCTCAACTTGATTATCTTATAATATATGGTGTGGGCTTTTTTATGATACATAATAATAAGCTTTTGTTCCTGCTATGGACTAAATGTATTTCACAGAAACTCCTATGTTGAATTCCTACCTGCCAACGTGCTGGTCTGTAACCGGGGCAGGTGGAGGTAACTGGGTTACTAGGCAGAGCCTGCATGAATTGGCTTGGTCACAGCTGACATGAGCCCTTGCCATCAAAACGCTGACATTCTGTGTTTGAAGACAGCAAGAGGAAGCACAGCCACCCACAGGCCAGGAAATGTCCCCTTTCCAGACAAGGTGCTTGCTGGTTCCGTAAGCTGTTACATCTGGCTTCAGGCACCCTAAGAAACTAATATTTGCCGAATAAGCCATCCAGCATATGTATCACTGTCTATTAAAGGGCCTAGACTGGATTATGATATATTATAAACTATAGAACTTGAAATGTTACTGTTACTGTCAACATCTTGAATTCTGTAGTAAACAAGAGTATTTTGGAATGCAACTGGTAATGTTTGATAATATGTACAGTAATCTTATGTATAAAAATTGTCACGATTTAGTAAAATAAGGTTTCTAAGGAACTGTCTTTGAGGAATATACTCAGCCAGTGATTGCCAATGGGTGGCACGTGGGTCACATCAGGTGCTCAGAGCCCTCTCTGTCACCTGGGAATCAGGTGACCTCAGCATCAGCCAACATCACCTGCCAGGCCTTGTACCACAGTGCATGTAAGCATAGGAATAGACGATGACTTTTGAAGAAGCAGAATTGATAAGCATGAGCCATTACATAATTGTGGTCAACATGTGCAGTAACTGATAATACTGGTCCACAGTGTCTTGTATAAAATTATATCGAATCCCATGGCTCCTCCCATACAACTTGAAGTCTTAATGCTTTCCATAACCCACTTGGTACACTCATGGCAGGAGTAGACCCTTTTCAACGACAAACATTACTTGTATGACCAGAACCTCGCTACAAAATTATTTCACTGGATGTGAATATGAGACAAACTGTCTTCATGGTTAGTGTTCCAGACATTGAGAGTGATGTCACATACATCATAGAGGTTACGTTTCACATAACCTTTGGCAATCAGAAAATCTTGAAATCCTAACATAACCCCAAGATTTCATATCAGCCCATTTAGGAGCGCCTCTGAATTTCTTTGAAACAGAAGCTTTCTTTCCCCCAATAAATATATTCAGCTATTTAAAAATACATGAAAGCAAATCACCTTACACATCCTTCTTTCTATTTTTAGATTTAAGCCAGTTTTAATAGGCCACTGTATTTGGACCAATGATACTTCCCCTTCCCCCTTCTCTTTTTTAAAAATGTAACGTGAGCAGCACAGAGTGGGTGTGGGGGACGGCTTTCGGGGAGCTGGACTCTGAGGAGCACAGCTGACAGCGGAGGTGCAGAGCACAGCGGCTGCCACACTTGCTTGCCCTGCCTGGTGGAGCAGCGGCAGAGGCTGGCTCGCACTTCCCCATTGGCTAAGAAGCGCCACACATCGGAGGACGCTTTCTCCAAGGGACCCTTACCTCTTGGAAATGACTGTCTTCTGAAAATTATCATTTTTCTCAGAGCACCTTCACTAAAATTCGATGCAGACATTTTCTTCCCTCTGTTAGTGTAATATTACAGGCACAAAACATAAACTTAGACACCTACATGAACAGTCTTCAATCTTTGTATAAAACATAGCAACTTCTAAGTTAATAACATTGCTCAGGAATTGATAGGTTTTTACCCAGGAGACAACCCAGAAATTAAATATACACCAATGTGGTAATTATATCCATTTCTTGAATTCTTTAATATATTATATAAGAGGGTTTTCTAATTAATGCCACTTTTGGTATCACTTTTATGTTAGTATTTTTAATAGGCAAACTAATTTTTAGACTCAGGAATCTCATTTTTAACCAAGCTTTTCGTGTCTACATTTTTTTTTTTTTCAAATCTCCACCTCATTATAAACTTCTTTAGGGCAAAGGCTGTGAGGTTTTTTTTTTATTATTATTTTTATTTTTTTGTTGTTGTTGTTGTTTTGTTTCATTTTGTCTCTTACCAGAGCTTCCAAAAATGTGTTTTGGATATAGGGAATCCTTAATTAACACTGAAAATTGAGAGAAGCTAATTACAGGTGTCCAAATAGTCCAAAAGACAGGGGATGTGCAGGAACAGATTGTGAGGATTAGGATACAACACGGCAGAGGTGTCTGGCACAGTGGCCTGCAGGCCAGAGGAACAGAAATGACTCCTTTGGGTGCGCTGCGAATACCTCCTAGGAAGGTGCCTTGACCAACAGGGACTGGGTAATAATCAGCTGCAGAAGGTTGGAGGTGCTTGGGACCAAAATAATTCTTCCCTTGCATTTTCTGAATAAGAAAAGCAGTGGAAAAGTATGAAAACACTTTTCTTTTTCTTCACTATGCCCTATTATTATAAACCCTAATGCTATTTGGGAATTAGATCAATTAGTAATGTGTCCCACTAGTAAATGATACTGATAAACAGGCATTGTTCATTTGTAGCATGCAAAACAACTGCGCAAGGCTGTCTTGAATTTTATTAATGGGATAATTAGCAGGATAGCCACCCATCTTAATAAGCATTGTAATTATCACATCAAACATTATTAAGATTTTTCTAAACCCAAGGCTGATGCTTTGGGATGATAAGGGGTAAGGGAGAGAAACTGGGCCTAATGGGACTTACTGAGGCCATTTGTTCTCCTCCAGGTCTGTCAGGCTTCCAAATCCCCATCAGCTGTGCTAATTCCGTCCCAAACTTTATTATCTAGAAGTCATATGGATGAGCCCAATTTTTTTTTAAATGAAACGTCATTGTCAGTATCTTTAGCTCTGTAGTGTTCACTGTAACAGTTGTAATTATAATTCCAACACAGATGAATTAGATTCATAGAATAAATTTATAAGATGTTATCTTCATCTTCCACTCATTTCTCAGGTGAAACTATAATTAATCTAACAGACAAGAAGCCAAAATAAAATCACTGATTATTCTCAATATAATGAAATGCAGCAATCTACCTAAGTGAAATTAAAGCCTGGGCAGGCCATACTGTAGGAATTAGAATGCTTAGGAAAAAGTTGAATGGATACCGCGAAAGATTTGCCTCATGTGTGACCAGTGTTCCCACACATGAAAACCTATTAAGCTAACACCTCTGATCAAATTTCTTTCTGAATTAAAAATAAGTTTTAATCAAACCCTAACCTTTAAAGTATTATGACCTCTATTAGCCTGTGAGCAAGAGCCATGGCTAGCAATAAGTGAAAGAATTAGGTGACTGCGGTCTTAGAAAATCATTTAAAATCCTTCAGAATCCTAAGGTGACAAGTATATTTGCAGATGTGAATTTCAAAACTCAGAACCTGTATTTTTTTTTCAATATAAAAAACCCTGAGGGTCTCAAAGCATGATGACTGCTTCTAAGAGAGACCAGGTGGAGCAATATCAGGATCAGAAATCTGCTTCTCGTCAGTAAACCAGTAGTCACAAAATTTCCTTACTTTAATTGTTCTACAAATGGCAGCTCATCATTGATATGGGGGGAAAAAAACCCTGGAAGAAATAGTTGAACACCATTTAACAGCTCGTCTTTCAAATTCATCTCTTGTTCCTCCATAAACCCATCTTCACCACTATTTCTCCAAACATTACTCCTTTATTTTCCTTCCTACGTATTGAGTCAAACTGCTCTGTCACTGAAGAATATCTGAGGTTTTCTCTCCTGCTTATTTTAGCTATACCAGGGATTGAACTCAGGGCCCTGTGCTTGCCAGGCAGGTGCTCATTCTACTGAGCTATTTTCCTGCTTGTTTTGAATCCTACTCTGTCCAGAACTATGAGGGATCTGGTACTGTGCCTACTCATTGCCATATTAGCCTCACAGTGTCATGTACACTGGGAGAAATATGGAGGTACTGGATGAGAGGCAAGAACTTTATTAGTAATGTGTGGAGTAAAAATAGGAGCTTCCTGCTTTCATAGGTTCTCCTTCCATTCCAATTTGCATGAGGACAGTGTTTGCAGCCCAAGTGGCTGCTGGGAACACAGCCAATGTGTAAAATTTCACAGTTTAAGAATCTAGAGTTTAGCAAATTTCGCACCCTGCAAAGTACCTGGTAGGAAACTCACCCAATCTGTGACTCTCAGGAAGATTTCATTTTCATTATACTTAGTATACTTAGTATACACCTACTCTCTGCCCTGAAGCAAAGATGCTATCTCTACTGTCCAAGGCTGTTTATTAGAAAACTTCCTTGATAAGTGAACTTCAGCAGCTCCTCATCTGTGAGGGAGCCCTGCAGTCCCAGTGCTATTTTGGGAGGCTGGAACAGGAGGATCTGAGACTCCAGCCCAGCTTGCTATTTAGGGAAAACCTACCTCAAAATAAAAACAAAGCTTAAAAAATGTTTTAAAGAAGTAGCTCAATGTGAAGGCCTTGAGTGAAATCCCCAGCAGCACAATCAACAACAGAGAAACTCTGCTTCCTTCAGACTGAGTGTAAACCCTGTTTCTCTCCTGCTCGGAAGCTACAGCTACCTTCAGTTTCTGAGATTTTCTTTCCTGTGCCATTGGTGTAGGTCACATTGCCCTTGTCACTTAACATTTGTATCCCACTTAGATGAATTCTGTAAATCACTTTGTTCTTTAAGTCACTCAAGCTCAGTAAAGGTGTAAGTTACTTAACACATTACTTTTAAACCTCAGATAAATCAGTGGAAGTATATGGTAAGTGACTAGTAGCCGCTCAAATATTTACTCAGTAAAAGTAGATGTGAAAGTTTACCTAAAATGTTTAATTTTAAATAATATGTAAGTAAATGATAATGAAGGCATTCTAAACCCTTCTGGAAAAAAATTAATTATGAGAATGTGCAACATTCCCTAGGTGGTTGCCTATTCTTTGTTTATAAAATACTTTCATACTTTTTTTTGAACCAAATACTAAGGAACATCAATTCTTTAGAAAATTGAGGAAAATTTGACAATAAGTATCAAAGAACATGAATTTTCAGAAATAACTAAAAAAAATACAAATATAAATCTAGCACTAAGTTTCAGAATTGAGGGCTGCCACATAGCTCTGCTGATTAAACACCTGCTCAGGAAGAGGTCAGAAGCCTGGGTTCAATTCGTGTTGAGAGGGCAATGAAGATCAGGTTGGTAGCGTGTACTTGTGATCCCAGCTCTTGTGAGACTGAAAACAGAAGCACTATGAATCTGATCTGTGTAGTGGGACCCTGTATGCTGTGTACGAAATACATATTACCCCTGAAAAGATTCAGAATTGAAAAATTTCCTCTGATAAAGTTTACAGTAGAATTAGTTTCAACCTTTGGAACTTATTAAGAAAAGCCTCAAAGGTAAAAACTATGAATTTATGTTTATAAATTTAAAAAACTACCTATGGATAAAGTTGATAGAAATAAAATAATTATGCACACAAGTATAGGTCATTTCCAATACTCAGAAGTGACCTTTTTCAAGGCATTTCATACTCATATTTGGTTTTGCTGTTGTTATACTTCTAAATATTTAAATACTACCAACAGATTTGCCTTTTGGTATTGTGTCTTCTAAGGTTTTGTTTTGTGTGTTTTTGTTTTTTACATTGTCTTACTGATTTGCCTCTGTGGAAAAGACACTTCCACTGTCTTGTATTAGTCCCATTTGTACTCCGCATAGTGATAGCTTGCTTCATGTTGGACAAAGAGCTGATATTACCCTGGCTAGGCCAGTATTCTTCAAAAATGAACCTTATGTACAGTGACTTGACTTCACACAACTTCTTTATGCACTCTGGCCACAGCTCTTGTACTTTGTGGATCCACTTATGTGTGCCCTCATGCCCATATTATTAAGCATGAAGTGAGAAATCTAAAGATCTTCTACAAAACCTCGAATAACTCAGGAGTTGCATCTGTTTCTTGAAAAGATTCTCTTTTCTTATAGATTGAATCTGCTCTACTTACCCTGCCCCCTTTAAAATTAGTGCATGTTCATGACACATAGTGAGTGCATTTTTCCTGGGGAGCTGGTACCTGCACAGACCATATCTCTATCTTTTCTACTTTCCCTCCTCTCCCTGCTGGTGTCTTCCTTCAACCCTCTAAACTCTTCCTGTCTCCACACAGTCTATCTCCTTATGTCTTATCATCTATTTTTTATTTTGTCCTTTAAATTATTCATACTTAGAGTTTCTCCTATAAGGGAAACCTTCTGTGCCTGATTGACCTCACTGGGCCATCTGGCTAGGATATCTGTCAGCCTCTTGAAATCCAGGTTCGATAGGACTGATGTCTGGCTGGATAGGTTGTTGTCTCTTTTCTCCTCCCTGCTCCATGTGTCTCACTGCCACAGCTGCATATCCTGACGGAAAGGACAGCCTTTCCCCAGAGAGTAGTATGGAACTCAGATCAAGGGCATAGTAGCAAAGGCACAGGGGAAATTTGTTTTGATAGCGCCGTAGGTCTAACAATGTCTTCTTTCTTCAATATTGGTAGTAAACAACATCTGACTATGCAGAAAATTCTTGTTGAGAAATCCAGAAGTTCAGAATGTCAAAAGTTATGCTCAATGATTTTCTAGTCTCTGGGTTTCTATTGAGAAAATCTGTGCCATTTTGATACCTAATGTCTTACATGTGACTATGTTAGAAAAATTAAATATGTTTTGCAAATGTATAAAGTCTTCATTTGTTCCTAATGTATTACAATTTCATGTTGATATGCTACAATATATTTATATCATGACATTAGGCACCTATGGCTCTTTCCTAATTAAAAATGTGTGCCTGACAGTGATGGGAGATTTTCTAAATTGAAAATTCTAGTTTTAGAACTCTGATTGTTCAAGTTTTTTGTTATTCAAACATTACATCAACTAGACTACTGTCCTAATTTTCTTATCTTCTTTTTCTTATGTAATGTAACCTTGATTATTAAATTTTGTTTTACTTCAGTATTTCATCTAGTTTATCTTCCATTCCTTTCAATGCTTTTTATGCTTAAATTTAAAGTATCTTAAAATTTCTTTATTTTCACAAAATTCTTAACATTTTTTCCTGCTTTGTTATGGAAATTCAATAGTTTCCCTTTGTCAATTACATGAACTATAGATATCAGTAAGTGTCATTTGCTTTGTATTTTAGCTTCTTGAATGTTTCTTGATTTCTTTATTCTTTTTTTCATATTATGTTTTCTTAATTTCTTTGTTTCTGGATAGAATAATATCACAGTCTTTTAGTTATTCATTTATGAATGAACATCTAAGAATCACCAGTAGAACTTACTGGTAGCTCCGTTTGAAAGCATTGGCTGTTCTTTTCCACCAAGCTCTCAGCTTTGTTGGATTCATGTCCCCTTTTTCGAGATTTTATCAGTTCTCAGAAAATTATCATCTGTTGTCCTGCCTGTGTGACCTTACAACTCATGACCAGAATTCATAGAACTAAATGTGGGCAGGGACTAAGATTAGAGTGCACACTTATACTGAACTACCCAGATTTAACCATAGCATGCTCTTCTTCTGAAATATTTCAGGTTACTAAGTATTATTTTCAGCTGCTTAAATAAGTAAACATCTAGGCTGTCTTGGAAGTCTGACTAAGAACCTGCCTGGGGTGTTACAGGGCTATGTGAGTATGGGAGGTGGTCTGCTCCTGTAACTTTGCTTTTTCACAAAGTTCTGAACAGTTCTTTTCAGACTCAAGTACATCTTCATTCTCAGAGGCAATCTAATAGCCCTACGCATTGTTGTTTTCAAGCTCTCTAGAACACGAGTATGCCTAATTCTATCTTTACACTGGCCACTGTGTTTTAAGATTTCTTCAGTATGCAAAATAACGAACATTCCTTGATCTGATTCTTCAAAATTGTTTTCTTGTCCTTGTTGATGGGTGATCTTTATACAGTTGGTACTGGTTTTTGGCCTTTACTATTGTTTTAGCATGTTTTCTGCGGGGTGTGAGAAATGTGTATGCTGAGAATAATAGGCTTCCACACAACAGAATTGATATCTCATAAACACGTTTGTATTAATTATGAACCTCTGTTATGATTTGTGTGTATTTGTTTGCCCAAAATCTCATGTAGTCATGAGGTGGCTTCTAGACTTTGTGATTAATTTCTGATCCAATTCTGGGATTACGTGTGTCATTGCTGCTGTGATTATGGTTGTAAATGCTACACCTGGCCTGGGGTGGACAGCTTGAATGCAACATAAGAAAGATTTGTTCTCTGTTGCTACTGTTATCACTACTCCTACACCTTGACAATTGCTGTTTTGCTGTTTTCCACAACCGTAGAGAGCTGTACTCTGTCATGTGTCACTCTGTTTTGGAGCTAGCTGAATATGGACTAAAACATCCACAAACTGTGAGCCAAACAAACCTTTTTACTTCCTTAAATTTGGGTATCAGGTATTTTGCCATGGCAATGAAAGGAAAGTAACTGAGACACCGTCTGAAGCTATTTCTCATCATAAGACAAGAGAATTATATTTTGTTAAGTTTTGAATAGAAATATTGGTACAAACTTAGAGATCAAATTTTGGAAACATTTGAAATCAGTATGAAGTCTGAAACATGCTAAAGTATAAATATACTTTTATTGAGAAATTATCACCCTTTAGTACTCTTGGAATACTTTTACAACTCTTAAAAAATAAGATAATAATTCCTATAAATTGAAGGACATTGATATTATAATGCCTTAACCTGCATTCTTTAACAAAATAATAGGATATGTGCAATTGGTAATTCATTTATATAACCCATGCAGCCCATTTTTTTTTCTATTATATAAAAGTTTTAGAAAGTCATTTGAAAAATTACTAATGTCAAGTCAAATCTAAAGTGATCAAAATGCTAATATCAGTTTACAAATATTTCAAATATCTATTTTTCAAAAGTTAGCCCGTTTAGTATCAGGAACCATTACCCCAAGATTTTCTAGTAAAACTGTTTCCTCATCAAAATAATGCACCGCTAGTGTGGCATTTTATGTTAAGTATTTTTTAGTTATAAAAATTATGATATTTAATGAAAAAGATCCCTCTGTATGATTATAAAACCTCTCCAGGAGTATGGAAAGTATAACACTAATACATATGTTATATATTAATCAGCTTTCATGTAGCATAGTTGGTGCAGAAAATGTATCCCAAAGCTTGTAAGGCCAAATTCTGACATTATTATCATTTTCATCTTATTATTAAATCATGGCTATAGGTGAGTGTGGGATTTTCAGCCTGCATATGCCCATAGCCTGGAACCCTCCCCATCTAGACTCCAGACCCTGCGGATGTGGAAAAACTTCTGCCTGTTCAACGTGACCAGAACCCCAGCTGCTAGACCCCTGGCCCAGCATCATAGGCCTGGCATGTGTGTGGGAACATCCTTATACTCACTGGAACCTCCTTCACCAGACAGGTCTCCTGTAGAACCCTGAAGCAAAACTCCCTGCAGAAAGGCAGGGGCCCAGACCTACCCAGCTAATCCAGGAGCTGAACATCTTTCCAGAGGGCCACAGTGGGCTCACTTCCATGGGCTGCAGTAGGAAGAAGCTGAGCACAGCAGCCAGACCCAGCCAGGTACATCTGGATGAGTTCAAACTTAGTAGATCCAGACCTGGTAAGCTGAGACACTTAGCTAGATATAGATCTATGAGAGTGTCTTCTCTTTTTTCTCTTGATATACAGAGGAAGCAACAGGTAACTGGGAGAACTATGCTCCCTGGAAGACCTCAGGTACATCAGGAGATATACATAAAATTAGGGGAACTAAATTAAATACAATTTTCCAACATAATATCTGCTAAGCTACATAGACATAATATTTGCTCTTACTATCTAAAATAAAAACCTGTTAGTTACAAAAGTTTGCAACCTGCTAACTATCACCCCCATCATTAGTCTTATTAACTATAGCTCTGTACATACAAAACTATAAGTACAATATAAGCTCTAATGGATAAGAATTTTGGTAGGTGCTAAGGGCACAACTGCACAAAAGTTCTGTACCAAAGATCAGAGGACAGTGCTATGCAAAATGACCAAGAGAAGGAGCAAAATGCAATGTCAGGCCCTGAACACACACAGAAAAAAAAATGCAGGAGACACTAGCATGGAAGAAAATGGGAATCACACAGCTGAAATCTCTGAATTAACCGTGTCAGCAGTAAAGAGTAAAATGCAGAAAGCTATGAAGAAAATGAGGTTAGAAATAACCTCTGAAGCCAAAAAAGAAATCTGTGAATTAATAGCATCTGAATAAAGAAACAACTGCAGAAAGGTAGAGAGGAAATCAGACTGGAACTCATTTCAGAAGTGAAAAAAGAAATAAAAGCTATAATGAATAATTAATAACTGCTTCTAAAAAAGACACTAATAAAAAATTAGAGAAAATTAGAAAAATGATGGAATCCTTGAATGAACAACTTAGGAAAGAAATAAACTGAATGATGGAGACTCGAAGAGATACACAGGAACTCAAAAATCTCAATTACAAGCTGGCAACACCATTTGAATGAAAGTGAAGATAGAGTTTCAAATCTTGAAGACACCACTGCAGTAGTTAAAAGGTAAGGAGGAATCTCTTAAAAACAAACATGAAGTAAAACATAATAAAACATCTGCAAAATGATGCAAAGATGAATAACGTGAGACTAATAGGCATCAATCAGAAAGAAGGACTCATACAAATAATATAAAAAGAATAGGGGCAGAAGTAATAGCAATAAACTTCATAAACAGGGATAAACAGTGTAGCATTCAGTAATATTCAAGCACAAGTTACCAGAATTTATAGGATGTAATGAAAGTAGTTCTTAGAGGGAAAATTTATAGCTGTGAACTAAAATATGAAGAAAACAGAAAAGGAACAAATAAATAGAATAATGCTGCACCTCAAATATCTAGAAAAGTAAGAGCAAATCAAACCCAAATCCCAAAGATGGGAGGAAATTATAAACATCAAGGCAGACATTAACTAAATTAAGTCAAAGAAAGCAATACAAAGGATTAGCAAATCAAAAAGGTGTATTTTAAAGATTACATAAAATTGATATTGCCCTAGGTAACATCATTAAAAAGAGGAAGGGAAAAATCAAATTCAAGCAATAAGGAATGAAAATTGTGATATTATCGCAGACCCAGTGGAGATTCAAACATTCAAACATTGAGAATCTTTACTCTCACAGAATTAAATACACAAAAGAAATGGACAGATTCCTAGAAAAGTATAAGTTACCAAAACTAAATCAAGAAGATAAAAGAATTCTCAATAAGCCAGTAAGAGCCAATGAAATATAAATGTAATAAAAAACCTACCAACAAAGAAAAGTACAAATCCTGATGTATTAATAGCCGAATTCTATAAGAAATTTACAGAAGACATAATTCCAAAATTCCTCAAACTTTTCAATGTAAAAGAAAAGGAAACAATCCTAGCAAAATCCTCTTGGAGGTAGGTATTATACTGATATGAAAACCAGAAATAGATGCAACTAAAAAAGAGAACTATAGGGCAATCTCCCTCCTTAATGTAGATGCAAAAATCATCAATAAAATTCAAGCAAGTAGAGAAGCTGGGCGTGGTGGCCCACACTTGTAATCCCATCACTTGGGTGAATGAGGCAGGAGGATTGGTGTGAGTTGGAGACCATTCTGGGCTACAAATGTGAGCTCAAGGTCAGTCTGAACTGTATAGTGAGACCCTGTCTCAAAAACAAAAACAAAAACAAAAACAAATTTTCTAGCAAATAGAATACAGCAAAGCGTCAAGAAGATTACACGCTCATCCCAGTGATGCAAGGATGATTCAACATAGACAAATCTATAAAAGTAATGCACTATATCAATAGAGCAAAATCCAGAAATAACATGATGATCTCAATTGGTGCAGAACAGGGTTTTCACAAAGTCCAACAGTCAGTCATATTCAAAGTCCTACAGAAAATTGGAAAAGATGGACTCTACCTTAATCTGATAAAAGCCGCCTATAACAGCCCATTGGCTAACATAATTGCAAATGTGAAAAAAGTGAAATAGTTTACTCTCAGATCTGGGACAAGACAAAGATGTTCTCTATCACCAGTCTTAGTCAATACAGTTCTGGAATCATTAGCTGGAGCCATTAGACAAAAGAGAGAAATAAAAGGAAAAAGAATAAGTAAAGAAGAAGTTAAAGTATCATTATTTACAGATGACATGATACTCTACTTGGAAGATCCAAAAAACTGCACCAAGAAGGTACTAGAATTAATACACAAATTCAGTAAGATAGCAGGATACAAAGTCAGCATCCAAAAGTCAGGCTTTCTCAGAAAGCAAATTGGTCAAGCAATGGCTATGACTCATCCAGGTGGCTGACACTAACAAAAAATCTACAAAGCATTGTATATGCTTTCAGGGTAAATCCCGAGGGGATTTGACTTACCTTGTCAGATGCAAAAGTTACATTTTTTGTTATATAAGTCTTGCTTTATCTTGATCTTAACGATCCAAAAGAAAAGTCTAATAATGAGGTATAGCAAGTACAGCCATATTAATATACTGAGCTATAAAAGTAAAGTCAACCACTTCCAACATGGCCACTTCTGCTGATAACCCGTTACAATTATGGACTATTGAACATACATACAGCTATTTTCTTAGTTCAATGAGAAGAAAGATTTGTACTAATAGTGTTTAGATAAGATATCATGTCTGCATGTTGTACTCTGAATGACTACTGTGAGGATAAAAATGCAATATATTAATTATTGTATCTGTCCTACTAAATTGTTTTGCAATTATCTCACTATTATTTCTTTCTGTGGCCTGGTGATTTCCTTGAACAGAAAATGTGGGACACTACTGAGTTATAGGATGTTACAGCTGAGGTTCTCTTATATCCAGAGTCCTCACTGATCTTGAAGGGCTAGGGCTGATATATTGATAGTACTTGTTTTCCTCTAACTTTCTGGTCTGAAAACTTAAATCTTAACCCTGTAGAAGAGAAGCTTAGTGATACTATTACTCTATACCAGATACTTGAGCTTAACATCATTGTCTTTCTCAATATTAAATGCCTCAAAGTTAACATGGAACTGAAAATTTCTATCAATCACTGATGTTCTAATAAATCCCAATAGAATGTGAGTTATAAAAATGTTAAACTGTTTTACACAGAAATTTAGAATTGTAAGCATATACAAAATTGTAGTAGGTCAATCTAAAATTTTAAAAAATCCCAGATATAGTCTGCCTCAGTTTGTTGTAAGTATAATGCTGACTGTTTATTTGCTTGTTTGGTTGTGTTTCCTATTTATATCCATCAATGTTTCTGAAGCTCTACAGATAGCAGAACCAGTCTCCATGTGGAAGCAGATAAGAAAGTGTAGTACAAATCCACAGTGAAAGGGTTGACTCTGAACTCATGACTTGAAACATAAAAAATGATCATATTGCTTTAGTATTTCCTAAAATAAAGCATAGAGTCTTAGTTATTAATGTATTTATAATGCATATGATAACTATCTAGTCAACCAAACAGCCCAATGTCAAAGCAAGAGAAAAGCACACATGTAACATATGTATTATAAAGTAAGTTGGACATCAAATTTGTCAAATGTAAAAGCAGCATTAACATATTAGTCAGGTTCTCATTAATAACACAGGAAGATGTTTTGAATTATAAATACACTTCAACCTAAAAGCACTGGCTTTCAGCCAAGATTATATATAGAACACATAGATTCAGTTGTCTCTACCATACAGTATTTTTATCAGTCAAGTCATGCTTAAGAATCTGCAATGTGAAGGAATTTGTTTAGTCAAGCCTTCATTAATAGGCATCATTTTGTAAAATTATGTCTGGTTCACCATATTAGAAAGATCTTCACTGATGTTAAAATGATCCTCTGGTAAATTTATATCATAGAAATATCATATCTACTCATTCAGTACAAAACTTAACACATTATTTTCTCAAATAATATAATTTTAGATAACTTTATAATAAATGCTAGCCATTAAAAAGGCACTGAAAATCATATTGAAATATGGTATTGTCACAATAACATTTCAGATAAGTGACACAGAACAAGACATTTATCAAGATCAGATTGAAAACCCTTAGGGAAAATGGCACAGGATCGGAAAGGAAAGGTGACACAGCTAGTGTCTCCAGCATGACTGCGTGCAGGAAGATAGAAGCTTTAAGTGACCAAAGAGCTAGGAAAAGTAGCAGAAATAGAGTTGTCTTTCCAGATAGCCAAGCATTATGAATGAAGGTCACCAACATCGTCTGGACAACAATAGGGGTAAGGATGCAAGTATGCAGGGTGATGCAGATAGACCTTCACAGAGCTTTAAGGCATAGGAGAGAAGACTGCCAATGTCTCTGAAAAGTGATTTCCTCCATTCATGTCTGAAGTTTAAGCTGGCATTACAATTTTTTTATTACTACCAAGCCTACTATGGTATCAAGGCAGGTCATGATCTCTTACTCAAAGCTTGTGGGGAATGTGTTTCTGAGGTCTAAGACTTTAGACAGACAA
Source organism: Myocastor coypus (assembly GCA_004027025.1). NCBI lineage: Eukaryota > Metazoa > Chordata > Mammalia > Rodentia > Myocastoridae > Myocastor > Myocastor coypus. Next base: position 17,202 of record PVJA010002524.1, read on the forward strand.
AACAGTACATGTGTCATGGATATATCACCTACCTAGCAGGTTAGGTAGCTTTCTTTTATAGCCAGGCCCATTCTCTGAGCAAAATATCTAAGTACTTATGCAAAATAGGGAGGAAAAAAAAGAGTGTAATTTTTTTGTTGTTTTTGTTTTGCAGGATCAGGGTTCGAACTCATGACCTTGCACTTGCCAGGCAGGCACTTGTGCCATGGAGCTATCTCCCCAGCCCCAAAAGAGTATAATTAAAAAAAAATCTTTTTCTTTAAGTAGTTTCCAATTATATTCTACTAGCAAAACTGGCTACATCAGGGTTTGCTGACAAAAAGAAGAATCAGCTGTTTGTTTTTAGAACATTCTAGATCATGAAACTGGGTTTAAAGTATTGAAGAAGTATAGTCTCAAACTAAGTGACCTAAGCTACAATATCAAGAACAACCAAAACTTCCCAGAGATCTATAATCTAGAAAGCTATATTATTGAAATAATTTATTAAACTACACAATTTGATTTGAAATTCTATATGAATAATATTACAAGAAATTTGGGAGTTCACCATGGAGGACATTTATACAGAAATGGCCACATGTACTCTTGTGACAGGACAGAGGACACATAGGCTGATGGCGCCTGAAGTCTTACAGGGGGGCAGTGCTCAGGGTCTGGAAAATGAATGGGAGAATGGAATATGGACTTCAGTCCTACGCATGAGGGACCACAGCATCCCATAAATGTTGCTCTGTCATCCGGGTCCTGCTCACCTCAATAACTAACAGCTACTCAATGCTGTGTCTGATGAGGAGATTGCATAGCACATGAGGCCCCTTCCTAACTACCCATCGCCTGTCCTGCATAGAAAGAAACAGGGACAAAAAGTACAATAGGCAGAAAAACAGAAACTTCTCCCTTTTGATAGAAGTCTGAATTACTCCAAGGAGAAGAAAAATACTACTTCTAAGGAGACTTAAAATCAAAGGAATGTCTTTTAAAAACATGAGTAGAAAATGTGATGTATACATTTTGAGGAAAATGGTTGGAAATGTCTAAAGGAAATAACCCACACTCAGAGAGACAAACATTGGATGCTTAGTCTCCTATGTGTCTTTAACAAAATTAAAAGTAGGTTAGGCAAAGCTAGACGAGAGACCAACTAGAGAAGAGAAAGGGGGAAAGAGGAAGGGAAATAGAGGGTTTGAGAGACCAAAGTACGTTATATGTTCCGATGAACAGCTAAGACAGGACTCACTATTTTCTTGGATTAATAGGCACTGATTTATAACAACAACAACAACAATTAATACGTAGATCCACGCAAAAGACAAAAATGAATGTAAGCTTTAATTGAGTGGCAAAACAAGCAAGAAGACCAAGAAGAATTTAAGCATATTTGACAAAAAATTGTAGGAAAATGCCAGGCAGAACGATATTATCAAAATGTCTTGCAGTATTTTTTAGGTGGTTTCTTCGGGTCTAGGCTTGGTGCTGACTGCGTTTATCAGGCCTGGAGCAAAAATAAGCTGTATGCAGAGATCTTCGGTCATTTTCTAACCAACTTAGATACATTTCCACACACATGTGCTATGTCTTTAAAAATAATGACATGTAAGCCAAGCATGATGGTGCATGCCTATAATCCCAGGACTAGGGAGGCTGAAGCTGGAGGATCTTGCAAGTTCAAGACTACCCTGGGCTACAAAGTGAGCTCAAGGCCAGTCTGAATTGCATTGTTAGACCCTGTCTTAAAAAGGCCAAGAAAAAAATTAGATAGATAGATAGATAGATAGATAGATAGATAATTTTAATCAGACATTGACTCCTTCCTCACAAAAATATAAGAGAAATGCATATGCACTAAAGCTCATTTATTGGTGACATTATCAGTAATAGTGTCAGAGTCTTAGTATTCATGAGATCTGTGATTGTTCTATAATGTATTATTTCATCATAAAGTATGAAAATTTCTAATGATGATTGCTTTTCCCAGAAATGTATTAAGATAGCTATGATCATCTGATACATTTTTCATTTTCCACTAGAGAGAATTTTATTATTTTTAGGAAAATCGTCATCGGACAGAGACACGTACTAGGCTGAATACATTTTTCATTCTCCACTAGAGAGAATTCAGTTATTTTTAAGAACACCAGAGTGGGACAGAAATGACCCATACCAGGCAGCATGGCAGCACTGGGAAAGGTACTTACAGTACACGTCCACTCTGATGGACTTTATTGCTGGAGACCCCAGGCCGTTCTCTGCTTTGCAATAATACCGGCCTCCTTGGTGCCGCTGAATGTTCGTAATCCGTAGAGTCTCGTTGAAGACGCTGGAGTCCTGGAATCTGTCAGAGGCGCTTCCTGCTGTTTTCGTCCACCTGATCTGAGCAAGCAGCGGAGGAGATTGTTACTTTAGCTTGGTTTTCCCCCAGGAAAAGCAAATCGCTGTTATTCTTGAAAGATCGCGTTCTAAGCCACTATTTGCCCTCAAGATACTGAGACCATCTCTACAAATATGCCCCGAATTACCGTGTAGCAACATAATGGAAATGTCTCCATTTTAGGGTACCTGTGATTTAGCTTCAGTTACACAGGATTATGTTTTACAGTCCGATCAGTGCGGAGAGGAACAGAAAGTCTAACAGAAAGGGAGTTAAATACCAGCTGCACTTTAAAAATAAATAAGGGCTGGCGAGATAGCTCTGCGGACTATATGCCTGTTTTGGTAAGCATAGGAAATGAGGTTCAATCCCCAGTGCCTCATGCTGTGCAGGCTGGCTCCTGGGGTCTGCTGAGCTAGTGACCAAGTCCGGGCATGGTAGCTCATGGCTGTGATTCCAGCTCTGGGGAGGCTGAAAACAGTAGAGACCTTGTAGCAAACACATAATAAAATGAAATAAAATAAAATGAAAACTGGATGGTTTTTCACTTTGCAGGGCATTAGAAATTGTTTTCAACAATTTTCAAACTTTGCAAGATATCTAAGTAAACTCTCATTTCAGTGGAATGTGTTTCATTATTTTATTTTAAATTTTCTATTTGATTTAGATAGTTCAAGCACATTATCATAATGGCTTATTGAGATTATGTGTAATTGTATACACCTGGTTGTTAAAAGAGATTTATTTTTCTTCAATAGCTTTGCTTTAATAAGCCCACAAGTGATTCTTCTGTTTTGATAATTAGAATTCACTTTACATCAATGATTATTTTGAGAAAAAAAAATGCGTAAAGTTTTTCGAGAAGAGCATTTCTATTAAATTGCTGAAGCACTTTGAATATCTAAAACATTTCATTATAAACAATACCATTCTTTTAAACACAGCTGTGTGCCACAGATTTCATTTTTGCTAGCAATAATGACTGGCATTCAACTTAAATTTTGTGTACTTTAGTTTATAAAAACCCAAACAAAAACTATACACTGATATAGTAAAGTGATATAAAACAGGAAGCAAAAACAAATTTTCTTTTCTCCTTACCTCAACTGAATATTTTTCATTTTTATTTTAAAATTGAGAAAGAGCCCATACATTCCTCCAGTGAAACATATATAATAAAACTCAGAAAGCAAAACTAAAGACTAAAATCCAGGGCAGGGAGATTGCTCAGTAGGATAAGCACTTGCCTGGAAATCACAGGGTCCTGAGTTCTATCCCTGGTACCACAAAAATAAATAAATAAATAAAGACTAAAATCCACTACTATCATTGGAGATTTCATGAAATGGACACTCAGGTTTTACAGATATGGAAATCTTTAAAAAGTTCTCTGTATCATCACAATTATCATAATGAACATAATTATATTTGCCCTTAATTGTGAGTAAAGCAAAATGTTTCACAGAGTTTATTAGACAAAATTAATATATATTTAATCAACACTTTATATATATATATATACATATATATATATATATAAAATATACAAACAGTAAATAACAAAATTCCAGCTTTCAAATAGTTTATCAATTATCAGCTTTATGTCTATAAAACTAAAAGATATACCTAGATCATGTGATTCTTTTAACTTCATTTATGTTTACTTGTTTTGCAGTCCTGGGGTTTTAATCCTTCTCTTCTCATTGAGCTGTGTCTTTCATTCATTATGAGAAAAATTTTGAGACAGGGTCTCCCTCAGAGCGCTGAGGTTATAGGTGAGCAACATCAACAAGGGTAATGACCTGCTGTTAGCAGAATTCCCTTTACAAAAGTAGGGTTCTGTTCTCACTTAAATTTCAAAATGTGCAAAATATTTAAATTAATCAAAATACTTTCATACAGAGATACTCTAATTCCTTTTGTGAAAATATGTATCTCAGCTAAAATGTAAGATTATCTGATTCCAATTGAAGTATCCTGCTTTCTTTCTTTTTTTCTTTTTCTTTTTTTTGTCTTTTTGAGACAGGGTCTCACTATGCAGTTGAGGCTGGTCCTGAGCTCACTTTTGTAGCCCAGGCTGGTCTCGAACTCACACCAATCCTCCTGCCTCAGCCTCCCGAGTGCTGGGATTACAGGCATGAGCCACCATGCCCGGCTCTGTTTTCTTTCAATATTACAATAAAATATTAAATTTGGGGCTGGGAAAATAGCTCTGTGGTATAAGCATCTCCTGAGGAAGCACAAGGGCCCAGATTTGATCCCTGGTACTGCATGCCATGCTGGCCTTGGAACCCTTGGCACACTGTGCCAGTGCCAAAATTGGCATTGTTGTGCACACTTGTAATCCCAGAACTGGGGAAGCTGAGACACGATGATCACTACAAGTCTGAACTGTGTAGTAAGATTCTATATCAAATAAATAAAAATCAATGACTATTTTTTTAAACATTAAAGTTGATTTGGAGAAAGAAATGTTTCAGAGTATAAAAAATATAAATTCAGGAAAAAGTTACAGAATAGCCTAATTCTTCCAAAGTGGAAAGTATGTTATTAATAGAAAATGAAGGACCATGGAGATAGTTCAGCAGCTGCCTGGCAAATGCAAGGTCTTGAGTTCCAGCCCCAGTACCAAAAAAAAAAAAAAAAAAAAAAAAATCTACAGACTGAGTTATGAGTTAGTAAGGGGACAGGAGGTTGAGGTGGACAGAAAGGCAAAGAGAGACAGAGATAGAGAAGCCAGGTAACTGAAACAAGCAAACTACTTTAAGCTACTGATCAAAGAACATTTTTATATTATCATAATTAGTGAGGATCTCAAGTAGTTTTTGTTTATTTATACTCCAGTTATTCATAATTATGTCTTTAGAAATTAAAACATGTTAAACTATGTGCTATCTTACTTTATATTATAATAACAAATGTATGGCATTTTAGCATAAGTAGCACTTTAAATCAGAAAAAAAAAATATATGTTCCAATGTCAGAACAAAAAGAGTCGAGTTGTTTTGTAGCTCTGTAAATCTCTTGAGTATCAGCTTAGGACCGCAATGCCTGGTTGGCTATCGCATGACTTTCTGCACCCAAGTTGTGCAGTGTGGTACTTGGTTTGCTATATATGAAGATCTGATCAAAAAGGAGAATATTTTGATGACTTTTCCATAATTGAACATATATATTTTTTGAAATAGATTAAAACTCTACAAGGTTATTTCTGAAACCTTTTCAAAATTATAATACAAAATATCAATGAAATTTCTATATTCGGTCACATTAAAACTCATTGGTGTATTTTGTGCTTCCAACTGACTTGCATATTGATGAATGGCTTTGAAGGAAGACATATTAATAATTTGGAAAACAAATTAACAAGAGTTATGAAAATTTGCCCAATGATTACAATGTTTACAATTACATATATTTTATAGGTTTACAAGGATAGACATATGTCATATGTAGATATAGATGTAGTTGTAAATGTAGACACAGACTTAGATATAGATGTGGTGTAAATGTAGAAACATAAATACAGACATAGACATAGGTATACAGATGCAGAGTCAGGACCAGTTTCACCATCAACCTCAGCACAAATTCAGGGCGACAGTGGAATACCATTGTCTTACCTTGGAAGACTTTCCCAAGTCCTATATTTTCTTTGAAAACAATAACTATGCAACTGATAATAACTAATTTCAAGCTATTTTACAGTTCATATTGTTAGTTTTTGAAAACAATCATGGTGGTTTGTACAGCAATCATTTTAGGTAAAAAGTATATTCTATGAAAAGGCAACTAGTTCAGCACAAAACTCTACTAACCAAGACTTTTTCCTTCAGAGAGAAAGCAAAAGAAATGTTTCATACATAGCTCTTTATCTTTCTTATTTATTTATTTATTTATTTATTTATTTATTTTTGGCTTTTTGAGACAGGGTCTTGCTATGCAGTTCAGGCTGGCCTTGAGCTCACTTTTATAGCCCAGGCTGGTCTTGAACTCATAGCGATCCTCCTGCCTCAGCCTCCGAAGTGGTGGGATTACAGGCGTGCGCCACCATGCCCGGCTCTTTATCTTATTGATAGAACATTTAAAGAACTCTAGCACTGGGCTGGGTGCGGTAGCACCTGCCTGCTGTGCCAGCGCCTGGGAAGCTGAGGTAGAAGTTTAGTGTGAGCTTGGAATACTTAGTGCTTTCAAGGCTGGCCCAAACTACATAGCAAGACCCTGTCTTAAAAATTAACAAACAAAAAATCAAGGTTCTGAAGTGGAAGAGTTGATTATTCTCACTGATTTACCATAGGTGTCATTCTGATTTTTTAGTGTATTCTAGTGAAGAATACAAAGATTGCAATTAATTGTTATTAATGTGGTATCATTTTTTGTTTTTTTGTACCATGTGTTAATCTATCATTGATGTTCAACATCACTGTAAATGCAAAACAGTTAAAAAGATGATCATTTTTCTTAATAACTATTGCAAGGATCATATAACCCCCTTCCTTCCATAGATGATAGATAGATAGATAGATAGATAGATAGTAAGGACCACCACGTGTGTGTGTGTGTGTGTGTGTGTGTGTGTGTATGTGTGTGTGTGGTTGCTGTGCCTTATATCTTGATGTCTATTCAGCCTCTTGTGTTCATAGGTGGGGCACTGGGGAAGTGACTGGAGCACAGGTGTTTGAGGTTGGATTAGGCCACTGGGGAGATGATATAGGGGTATGGTGCTGGGAAGGGAAGCCTTCTGGGAGCTGGTGGGTCACTGTGGGTCACTGTGGGTGTGCTCCAGGGAGGAATGGGTCCATAGATAGGAAGATAGATAGTGATAAGATAGCTATATAAGGTAGATAGATAAAGCAGCTACTGGTATAAAGATTTAGATCTCTCTTGCTGTCTCTCTCTCTCTCTACATATATATATTTTTTCTTTACATATATGTATATATATGTATACATATATATACATATATGTACACATATATGTGTATACATATATATACATATATATACATATATATTTTTTTTCTTTACATATATATGTATATATATGTATATATATACACATATATATACATATATATGTAAAAAAATATATATGTATATATATGTATATATATATATATATGTAACAAGTACTTTTAATGAATATACTATTAAACGCAAATAGAAATTGAGGAGGAAAAGAAATACAAATGAGCAATTAGTGTGTGAAAATGTTAGTAAATTTTTGATGTAATAATATAAATAGAATTGAGAAGAAATACATTTCTATCTAACTGACAGCTGGAACACTAAGAATTTTACATATTGCTCAAATTTCATAGCTGAAACTGCAACAATACATTGGCATCGCTTTCCTTTTTGGAGAGTTTTATGAAGTCTGTCAAAAATGGCAAATTTTGTACTTTCGCCCAATTGGTATGATTAAAATTTATTTGACGTACTTGTGCAAAAATATAGGAAAATGATCCTACTACATGTGTGATAATATGCCACTAGAAAAACTATGAATATCAAATAATAAAGGAGTGTTTGAAAATATGGACCCTAAAATGGAATTAAATATACTCATTAAAAATTGAAATATCAATGTATTATTGAGAAAAAATCAACTGGAGAGAATAGTTTCAAATGTTTAGAAGCAGTACTTTTCCTCTGTGTTGTGTGTGTGTTTGTGTGTATGTGTGTCTTGAAATACACAAGAAAATACATAAATATTAACATTACCTAGGAATGGGACTGTTAATGGTTATAATGAGAAATGCTTTCCTTCGTTAATGTTAATTTTAATTTTAAATACTTACTTACACTGTTTCTTTTACCCTGAACAACTACTGTGTTTCTCAGAAGTAAATTTTAAAATGAGAAATATATCTGTAATGAAACATAGGAAAATTAAAAGGCACTACAGAAGACTGCAAATTAACCCTGAGAGGAAACTTGTTTCTTATTCTTTCTTTGTTTTAAACTAACAGCTAGAAAGGTATAAATTACTTATGTTGAAGGCTTATCACGTTATTTACCTAATTGATAATAAAAGAAACCTCTGTAATGCTCTGATAAAATTTCTGATGAAAAGGTCTACAGAGAAAGCTTCCTGGATTTTCAGGCAGCTGCAACACATAGTGTGCGAGAGCTTGCTCCATTCTGAATGATGGTCCCTCCTGCCCACACCCATAGTGAAGCAACTCCAAGTTACTAATGAGAACATGCTTACTCATCATAAATACAACATCTTCAGCTTTCATTCAGTTATCATCTTCCCAACGCATCGCAAGCAGAATTGCCTTCTAGCAAACAGCCCTCCTCTCTGTATTTTTAACATGTTTGAAGATTTTTGCAAGCTTCCATCGTGGCCAATGAGCGGATTTCAGAAGAAAGCACCAGAGGAAGTTAAGAAAAAGAGAGTTGTACTTGTTGAAATACACTATTTATAGCTCTAGTCTCTTACCTGTGGAGAAATAGCATTGTTATCTTGTTTACATCATTCTTTTTCTCAGCTTTCTGTGACTGACAGCCAGATCTAATCCCAACTGATAATACCTGAGGAGAGTGGGAGGTTGCCTGGCCCTCAGAATTCTCATTTCCAAATTCAAACGTATGAAATGTTGTGAACAGAGAAAGAGTAGCTCCCTTTGAGAAAAGCTAGGGCAAGACGCCAGCTTGCAAGCACCAATGTTAATTCAAGGCCCCATTCATCACAAAGAGAAGGAAAAGCATTCACTGACCGACAGAAATTCAGGGTACAAATAAGGCTAACTGACAAAATACAGGAAATAAGATACTCTAACTAGCCAACAGGGAAGCTGTGGTCGATTAAATTGAACTTATGCATTCTATTATAGGTTCTGCAAACATTTAAAATCTATATTGTAAATAATTTTGAGACATAAGACACACTATAAACTGTGGTAGTTACCAGTCTATGAACTGGATACAACAGAACTACTGCTTTTATGTAGACTTAAATAAAATCAATACTTTCTGAGATAATCCTAGGACATTAAAAAAAAATATACCCGAAGCATAGATCAAAGATAGACTTCACTGAGCCCCAAGAGTATGCTGGCAACTCAATATAGACCTGGCAGTGCTGACACTTCCAGATATTCTCCTTTAATTAGTGTCTAGTGAGTGACAGTTTGTTGTTGAAGATATGTCCTATCAGTTGCCAAGCAGGTACACACATCAGTATACATGGACAAATCTAGATTTTCTCCTTTATTTGTACTGTGAAGTAAGATCATGACTCAGTAGAATGTGGTCATCAGAAAAATAATGCGAACACCATCAGATTTGCTTTGGTTTAGGCATGACTTCAACCAGAGATATCAGGAGCTAACCCTGAAAAGCTAGTTATGAAACGTTGGCCTGAAATGACAGAGTCTACTAGCATTATTCCAAACAAGAGGTGACAGAGTAGGTCCCCCCCGCTTCGGTTTGAATTCTTATGGATAAAAAACGGTGGGGTTAACATAGATGGCATTGGAGAAGGATTTGGTTTTTGAGAGACTTTTTAATCAGTGAAAGAATGATGGTAATCTCACAAAAGTCCAAATTTCTGCACATTATTCAATTTGTAAGCAGGGGTTTTTATTCATTACTTTTTTATAATATAGTATACTTGGATCTGTTAGGTTAACATTCTTCTGCAACCCTTTCTACCAGGTTGCAAAAGATGCATGGGTATGCTGGAGAACTTCATTTCAAAAGAAGGGACTGGACTCGTTGTTTATTCTGCCACTTTTTTTTTTTTTTTCTTTGTGCCTAAAATTCAAATGCCGTAGCTTGACGCCTGGGACAAATTCATAACTATGGGCCAACTCTGAGGTAGAAGTTATGTGCGTCTATCAGCAAATGATCATTGTTAGTTCTGCATCCCATAATTACAGCAAAGCATAGCTCATTAGGAATTCGGATAAAACATAAAGCATATTTTTTCTGAAAACTATAAATGAAATATGTGCTCTGTATTGCAAATACAAAATAATGAAATAAATACCATAAGAGAAACAACTGGAAGCCCCTCCCCCCAATAAAGGAGGTAGCACCTATTGGAAATGTGGTAATTAAGTCATCTACAAGATTTGGGTAGCATCTCAGGAGAGAAAGAAGGAAATACTAGTAAAACAGATCATTACGCTGGACATTTAATAACCTACAATTGGGTACCACAACTTAATTCATCAACACATCTTTCTACAATAAAAGCTGTTTTAATGATTTACAGTACATTCCAAACACATTCCCCCCTTTGATAATTTAAGCAGATAAGTTCAAGTCAGTATCTGAGTTTTACTGTAATGTTTCTCCTAGAACTTGAAGTTTCCTTGATTTAAAATTAGCACATTAATCAATATTGATTTGTCACAAAATTTAGAAGTCAAGATACTGTTTAAGTATTGCTGCTGAACAACTTTTCCGTTTTCTCCTTATGAGTTTCTAATGGGAATTGTTTCAAATCATTCTCAATCTCATTGAAAGTACAGCAGTAATTTCTTTAATGCCTTGTATAATAGAATATAATCTAAATGAACAGTATTACAGGCCCTGCAGAGTATTAGAAATGTAATAAAAAATAAATTGCTCTGTTCCAAGAACTCCAACACGGCAATCTTCTAAAGCCATATTTACATTTATTCATAATGTAACCAAATGCACTCCTGCCATTTAGGGGATTTTAAAAAAAATCACTAGCACATTTAAAAAAAGAGAGAAGTATCTTTGAGGCATATAAACTTGGCAGCTGTTTGTAATTATAGTATTCTCCTAACAGGTAAATTTAGCCAGATTGTGCCAAATAGATAATACAATTCAGTTTGATTTAACATTTTCTAAAAATTTATCTAAAATATCTCTCAATTACATTAAATTAGACTTAGAAATCTTTTACTCTGAGTTATCCATTTCTCTGCATTTTTCTGGAACTATAAAGAGAAAATTAGGTGCCCGGCGGGATGGCTTGGTGGTTTAAAGCGCCTGCTTGGGAAAGCTTGAGCGGCTTCAGGGACCTCGGTTCTATCCCTGGCACCACATGCTGTGCCAGCCCTGCCCTCGGGGCGGGCTGAGCTGGCCATAAAAATGAGTGAATAAACAAACAAAGGTTCTAAAACAAGAAAAAAAAAAAACATTAAAAAAAAAAAAAAGAGAGAGAGAAAATTAACACCTGCAGGCGCTACTGCTACATTTGCAGTACTTGTGGACAAATCTTTACTTCACACTTTATTACCAAAATATGTAAACAAGTTTGAGAAAAAAGAAGAAAAAAAAACAAAGAAAAACCTATTTTATGGGCAGTGTGGGGCCCCTGGAGGTTGTTATGGTTAAGATTTGGAACACCTCCGTATAACGTGCTGTGCCCAGTGTTTTGGGGAAGGTGATTGGATCGTGTTGATTGGTTCTTTGATGAGTAAAGCACCTCAATGAGTGAGCTGTTAGAAGATGGGTCTTCAAGTGCTATTGGACGTGGGCCGCCAGGGCCTGATTGAGAGCGTGCATTCCTGGCTCGGGTGCCTCCCTTCTCTCTCCATGATTTCTGGATGTTACTTGGTGAACGGGTTCCCTCAGTAATGACCTCCACAACAACCTTGCTGCCTTGGACTGAAATCTTCAAAATCCATGAGATAAAATAAATTTCTCCTCCTTTCATTTGAAGGTGTCAGGGGTTAGGGCCAGCAATGATAAATGTCTGAGACAGAGGTATAAATGACTTTTATACTCAACTGTCAGCTGATTACTTAAACTGCTTTCAACATCATGGTAATTGGACGGAGTCAAGAAGAGATGACAACACTGAAACATAAGAAAAGCGGAAGAACACGAAATGCCATGCAGGGAACAGGACCATCTTAAATGTTTTTTTGCAGTGGCCTTGCACCAATACCTACAGATCACTGCACATCAACAACAGGCTATATCTGGACATACTTGGTATGTTTCAGCCCACTAGATTAATGCCACAGTTAAATATTGCAGCAATTTATACTCAAGCTTTTTCAATTTGAATAAATTTTTAAAAAAAAGAAGAAACAGGACATAATCTTGTGATGGATTCTCTCCTACGCACCTTTGCATAATTGCCTTCATGCAATTGCTACCGGTAAACATTATTATCCTCAATTTGCAGATCACTAACCTGAGACTCAGAAAGGTTAATTAACTTTCTCAGGAACACACTATTAGTAGCAGCTCCAATCTTCTATCAAGCTTTATTATGACTGTACCTTTACTTAAATAAAAATAACAAATATTGGCAGCTGGGGGTATAGCTCAGTGGCAGAGTGCTCACCTACCCTACTCCTGATTTTGATCTGAAGTGTCAGTAAATGAATAAATAAATAAATAAGCAAGTAAACAAATATGTAAGGACTTATTTTGCTAAATGCATTTTAACGTATCTCATTTAGTCCTCCAACATAATACCAATGAAGTAAAGTATTATTCCTATTGTATAGTTGAGGAAAATGAGGTTTTATGCTGGAAAACGATTCTCCTACAATCTCACAAAAATCACAAAATAATTAGGATGGAAACCCCTTCTGAATCCAAAAACTATTGTCCATATCCCTCTGGTGATTTGAAAACAAAATCAGAAAGCAAAAATTAAAGAAAATAGAAGTACACAAACTTAGTGGCTTCCAGTGGCTTTAGTTTAAATAGACAGGATAACTTTCTTTAAAAATAAGTGGAAATTGATGGCTGCAGTTTACCTCTTGACAGAAAATACATTATTAAATTTTATTAAGCTACTGTAAAAATTCCTATATATATATATATATATATATATATATATATTTCTACTAGATTATTTTTCCTAATTGAAGTAGAGATGAAGAAAAAACACAAATTATGTCGTAATATTTCCTGGGATCCACGGGTATGAATTTTCTTGGAAGAAGAAAAAAACTTCAGAAGAAGAATTTCAATCTACAAACTGAGTGGAGAGCTAGGAGGGAAAACCTAAAGGGGAAGGTGTATCTGAGCATCCTTTAAAAAACATGCTCGTTTCAGCCAGGTGTTTGCGGCCATATCTGCCATCGGCACTCCATGGCTGAGGCAGCAGGACCGCCAGGAGTTTGAGGCCAGCCTAGACTATGTAGTGAGTTTAAGAATAGGCTGACTATATAGAAAGACTTTATTTGGAAAAAAAATAACTAAACAGATTTCAAAACAACACAACAATCAATAGGAAATTGTTAGGGTAAAATTTTCAAGTCATGGGAAGTTTTTAGATATAAATTTTCAATGAAAAATTAGAGACTGATTTTGTCCAAATATGGTAAAGATCACATCGTTTATGGGGTTATACATGAATTGGAAATCTCTTTATATTGTAACATTTATCAACTGGAATCTCTCCATTGGCCATTCACTACCCCTTACCATGTTTAACTAGGATGCTTTCTTAAAATTCAGAATCCAGACAAACCAATGCCATGTTTACCAGGCTCTGTTGCATTAATATTTCAGATCTGAATTCTATCACTAGAAAATAAAATTAAATTAAGTTGGAAGAGATGCCCTCTCTGAAGGATCAGCTTTGATCGGTATGAAACATGGTTATAAAACAGAACCAGTAACTCCAAAGGAGCTACTTAGACCCTTCCTTATAACTAAGGTGCATTTTTCTTGAACTACTGATGGTGAGTTACTTTGTGATTCTAATCCAGGAGGCAGTCCTCCTGTAAGGCCAGTCCTGAGGGTTACTCTGGTTATTATTCCTGTGGCCACAGGAAGTCTTACAAGCTTCCTTTGTAGCCTTTTCAGTAAATTTCTGTTAGAAATGAATTTCCTACATTAATCTTTTGTACTTAAGAAAACTGGAATGACTTCAATTATCTGCAGCCAGCAGTTGGTAGATAGACCAACACACCTCTTCTGTCTCCCTTAATTTGTCCTCAGTCAGCTTCCCCTTCAAAGCAAGACCTAGTGGACAAAAAGGACAATGTCAACATTCCTGCTTATGCCACAGCTAGGCCTCCATCCTCCAAATGCAAGCTGTTCCTCTTTAAGTCACCTACACTACCTGTAACTAGGGACTAATTCTTTATTTCACAATTATAAACAATCAAGTCTGCCCAGAGGAATTGATGTATTGGCACGTGAACTTTCTAGGTTTCACCACTATGTCTGCGAGTGTAAGTCATCTTTGACCATTCAGTAACTTTGGCAGGAAGCAGAAGGATGATGATAAATTAGAGGGCTCTGTAACTAAAGAAAGAGCTACACAAGCAGAAGTCATGTCCAAGTACACAGGAACATCAGTGGAACAACATGGCACTCGCAGGGCTAGTTTGCAGAATTCATAAAGATGTGGACATGCCTTCAAGTGCTGATCAGAAATGAACTTGTAAAATGAGATTTAAAAATAAAAGTGTGTCAGTTGGTAATAAATGATAAGTCCATCCACCAATATAGAGATAATACCAATGGCCACAAGATCCTATGTACACTTAGCTTCATCTTTAGGTGACGATTTAGTTCACAATATGTAGAATCAGTATGCTTCCCAAGTGTGAGAGAACTGCATATGAAATACTAAACCGTATGCCAAGTAAAATATAAATGGGATTCTTATTACAGTGATGACAAAGCATAAACGATTTTATCATATATAAAATACCTACATGCATTCCATATATGTGTGTGTATATATATATACACATATACACACAGTAGTAAGTCTTCTAATATACCTAATATCATGAATTATATGTTATATTTTGGACATGATTTATTCACTATTGGCTCAGGTCTCATATATTTGAAACTTAAGTTGATCATCGGTGGTTTCTATATACTGTATTCCTTAAGTAAAGGATACAAGAAAGAACTAAGACATTGATATTCTCGAAGCAGGACTAACTCTTCTACTTCTATGCTTAATACCTACTACAGCCCATGATAACCATATATATTAAAATAATTAATACTGTCTGGAAATATTGAGCAGAGTACCAAGAAGATATAAGTGGATGTTGAATTTAAAGTGACACCACTAGATAGATGGTCTCATGGCACTTAATGCTGCTTCTTTTCATACATTTATAATACTGCTATCTTAATATCCATTACTTTATCAAATTTTTTAGTGTAATTTAGGACAGGGTCTATACGGTCTCACTGCCTAGATCAGACTAGTAGTGATCCTCGTGTGTTCAGCCTCTCAAGGCCTGGGATTACAGGCATGCACCTCTGTGTCCAGTCTTAATCACATCTCAGTGCACCCCTGGGCAGGGCCAGCATAGCACACCAGGACACAACCCGAGCAGCTGTGCTCTGCCTAAGCAGGCAATTTAGTCCACTGGGCTATCAGCTGGGCCCAATACCCATTATTTTAAATGACATATACTCGATCCAAGTCTTGCTGCAAAATGCAAGCAATTCATACCATGATTTATAAAACACAATATGAAATACTAGAGATTTTTTAAACATTGAACCAAAAGATATATGTTTTTCTTTTCCTTTAACATTCTTTGCTAGAAGTATTCACTTGATTTAGTCACTTCAGTCAATTACTGTATATTTACATCATTGGTATAATTTTCTCTAATGAAGAAATTAGTGTTCATATGTGTAATCATTTGAACATGTAATTAAGAAGCCTAATTGCATAATTATGGGCTATATTGAAAGAACATCTTTATTACCTTATGGATTACAAGAGTGCATACTGTTTATTATGCATCTGAAAGACAGATCAACTATTGTTAACAAAAATGTCTTTCTTCAAACCTCTTAATTTCAAAAATTAACTTAAGACTTAAGAAAAAAATAATGAGATAAATGTTACAGGGCCTTATCAGGCCACAGGGCAGTTTTTGGTTATTAAACAATACGAAAGCCCAAAAATGCCTGCTGGTGGTGGTTTATCATTCTTTGATTCTCTCAGTCAGCCTATGTATGCTATATTTGTTACCTGTAAGTTTGCTCACCCAAGAGAAATGTATTGTTATGATTTCAGAGATAAAATGTTTTTGGTTTGATTGCACACGCAGTGCCAGCCCCACTCCTGAGCACGCTGAGCCAGGCATGGTGATGCACACCTGTAACCCTAGCACCAGGGAGGCAGGAATATAAGGAAGATCATTATGAGTCTGAGCTATGTAGTGATACCCTGCACAAAAAACAAAAACACCTTAAGAAGTGCTTTTTGTTTATTATGGTTATTTTGGAGACAGTGCTTTAGTATGGAAGGAAGGCTGGCCTTGAACTCATGTCAATCCTGCTGACTCAGCCTCCTCAGTGCTGGGATTACAGGCATGTGCCACCATGTTATCCAAAAGTGGAGTTGTTGTTTTGTTTTGTTTATCATAGAACAGAGCAGTGTGAAGGACTGGTAACAATTCAGATTATGCAGCAAAATGGATTTTATAAAATTTCCTATTCCCCACAATTTTTGCTAAGCGAATGAATAATATACACTTTCTCAGTCTAGTGCACACACACACACACACACACACACACACACACACACACACGCATGCCTAAGGTGAGTACCATTATAGTACTAATCCAACACTGGGAGGGGAGGGCGAAGGATACCAAGGCAAGGAGAGGGATGATGTTATCAAAGAAAGACATGTCAGGATATACACAGAATAAGGTGCTTCTTATGCCCTTCTTCTGCGTGTTGAATTACTGGAGAAGTTTGCAAAGAGGCACTCTGCTTCCGTGTCAGCTCCCCAATGGGAGAAATATAAATTAATCTATCTTACCTAGTCCTATTTCCTGTGTGTTTACATCCTGGTGAGGAAGAACTTGCTCCTACTCTCAGCTTCATCCCTTGTCCCTCAGGGAGCTCAGGAAACCAGACCTGAAAGTCTAAAATTGTATTTGGCGATTGAGGACCTTACAGATGATAATGCTGACATGCAAGAATCCATCAAGAAGAGAGAAGACTCAGCCCGTGCTCAGAGAACTGGGGCTGAACCAGAAGGATTCAGTGTGGGACCCAGGGGAGCACACACTTGTGACAATGTAAGTGGTCCAACGAGTGCACCTAGAGGACGCAGTCAGCCTTGTGGGGAAAGGCGGGTGTGGAGGCAGTCAGCACTTGAGGACAGCTTGGAGTCCTGGAGGCAAAATAGCAGTGAAGGTCAGTGCTGCTACTCATGGAGCAAAGGCGTGCAAGCTGGGAAAGATGCTTTCTTCCAAAGGTTTGTTAAAACAAACAGACATTGATTTTTAATAATGCCTTCCCAAATGCCTCCCTAGTTTCTGGTTAAAGGCTGATTATAGCATGATTGCTGGCTCTTTATAGCACCCCATAAATAATTGTCCAAAGAATGACAGCTTCAATGCCTTCAGAGAGGGCCTCAAAGATACTCCACCTTTCCACATTAGCAGCATCTTCAGGTATCCAATAATAAATTTGCTCTAAAGCATTTAAAATAACTTCATGGGCAATCTCAGCTCTTAATTCTTTAGAAGTCAGTTTTCAAGAAACTTGCTTGAATGTGTTCATAATACACAGCTTCCATGAACAGGGCCTTATAACCTTGCATGGACAACACAACACACTGTAGAGAATCCTTGTAAGGTGCAAATTTAAAATCCCTCTCTGACTTAGTTCTTAGAAATTTGCTGGCAAGTTACCTACTAATATAATTGACTAGTGTAAATACCCTGAATATACAGTAACCGCAATATTCAGGCTCTCACAAAAATAGCTATTACCGTGCTTCAGAAGAAAGCAACGCTTCCGTTCCCCACAACCTAAATCTAATTTAGGCAGACTTTTTGTTAATTCAGCTTTTCTGAAAACATGGTGCATAAAACAGAGACTTTTACAAAGAAAAAGTCACTCATGCCTTAGGCCTTGATCCGAGAATTTAGGTCCGATAATCTCAAACATCTTAAATCACTGATGAAAAATTAATGTCAGACAAAGTGGAAGAACGCTAACAGAATCAACTACTTTGCAACATTTCCTAGCTATAGTTTACTCCCAGGCCTCCCAGGCCTCACTTTTAATATACGTTTTTTTCTTATAGCTCTAAAGTCACAGAGATCAATAGTAACACTAAAGTTAAACAAAGGCAGGGCTTAGGATACGATCTTAAAGGTAAAAATGATGACAGGCTTCTCTGCAGCTACTAAAATGTAGGATGAAATGGAAGCCAAAAACAATATAGTCTTTGTGGAACGGCCAGGCATTATCATTTTGTAGCACAAAAAGAACATTAAAACTGTTCTGTGATGCAAATGTTTCTCTTGATGAATAGATACAGAAGTTTATGTCAAAATATTCCATTAAGATTCTGCACCTGTGCACATGGCATCCATCATGTGCCTGGCTCCTCCAACTAAAACTTTTAGTCAAGTTTGACTTCTTTCTCTGGTTCACATGCAGAACCAAGGCCTCAACTGAAACCTTTGCTCTTCCCTTTCCTTCCACTGCTCCCAGCTTTCATTTCCTTACCCGCAGCAGTACCTTCTCTCTCTGAAGAGAATACCCAGGTTCCACTCTCAGAGCCCCCACCGAGGCTAGCATGCATCTGTAGATACAGAGGCTATGTTATGGCACTGTTTGCACACGCTTCCTTGCCTTCACATTCCCTGTGGAATGAACCTGATTTCTCCCGACCAGACCCCAGGTGCTTCGCAGGCTATCACTCTGTCTCTGTCCCAGCCTTCTGGCCAGGCTGACATCCCTCAAATACAGTAACAGGCTCCTTGTGTCAGGCCCTGTGACTGTTGCTGGTTTCTTTCCTCTTCACTCCATGGAAGCTACAGCTAAAACATCACTTGATCTGAGTAGCTTCCTGAAACATGCTGTTACAGAACAGTGGTGTCGGGGATGGTCAGGTTATTGGTTTTAACTTTTCCCAGGGCACTTGTCAATACAAGAAATCAAAATCAGTTTGTTTATTGCCTGGTATATAGAAGCATTCTTGATGAGAAGTGGCATTAGACTTGTTCCTCGTATCACAGCACCACACGCTCCACGCCTAGCAGTTGCAACACCCTCTCCTCCTGACTATGGCATATGCTGTCTTTCTTTACAACCCCCTGGAGAAGCACTGAAGGATCTCATTAATGCCCCATGTAATTCGGAGCGAGATCTGCACTCTATGAAACTCAACTTCATATGTGCTCAGAAAAAAACACAAGTTGCCCCTCAGCAATAATAAAAGCATCAACATTATTAATTAAGATGCTTGTGGTTTACACTACCCTGTAGCCCTCTCCAAATAAATGTGAAAACATCCTGTTCCCTAAGGGCATTTTATTCAGGGAAGACGATTTATGAAAAGACTTAAAATCTCAGCAGTTTTAGAAGAAGAGAAAATGTCCAGGGATGAACAGGGAATGTATCCATTGGCTTCTTCTGTCTTAATGAGGTAAAAATGAAATAAATATTCATAAAACAAGACAAATTCCATTTTTAGTCAAAGAGGCTCACCCAGAGTATTTCAAATAATATAAAATAATTTAGAAAAATATTTTTAAATTAACGAAAATAAAGGCCAGCCCAAAATTCCAAAGTCCAAAATAAGAAGAAATAGCTAATATTTTATTGGAAATAAATTGCGAATACTTCTGCTGGCGCCTGGTTACTCTTCACCAAAGATCTCATTTCCGGTGTTTAATATGTAGTTTGATCAGGCTTTTCCTAGAGAACTCTCAAACATGAATTATCTGCCACAAATTAGAACATTCTTAAAGCTATTGGCATCAGTCAACATTTTACTGAGAGCTTAATGTGAACCTTAACGCAAGGACAGAAAAATAAGACACATTTTCTGGTTATGAGGATCTGAAATTTTGTAGATGGTTTAATTTGTAATAAAATGACCCTAAGTACTGCCCAATTAAATTGGAAGGAATTGTCTTACAACATTAACATGATAAAGTAGTGTTGAGCCCAGGTGTGGTGGCGCATGCCTGTTATTCCAGCATTTGGGAGGCTGAAAACAGGAGAATCACTAAGAGCCTGAGCTGCATAGTGACACCTTGTACCAAATACAAAATCTGGAAAGAAATCATAAGCTAATATTACTTATTTGAGGAAATATCATTATTTCAATGATGAATATTTCAGTATGGGCTTTTTCATCAATAGGTACAATGTAAACCACAGTGCATTGCATATAGTGACTTCTTGCCTGTCTATTACACCTTAGACAGTTGGTCTTCTGAAAAATCTAGATATATTTGTACAGAAAAACAATGACAAAGTCCTTTGATCAATTTCGTGTGAGACATAAAAAGCTTCTTTTATATAAACAAGTACTAATTATACAACTTTAATGGAGGAAGATTTTTATGAATCTTTAATATTTCAAGGGGTTTCTTTCCTAAAGAAATGCTACCTCAAATTATAGTTTTATTATTACCTTGACAATAAAAAGATGCTGAATCTTCCTGACAAAACTAGTGTCTTCAATGCACAGCAAATCTGATCTGCATAAAAGTCGCTATGTAAACAACAACAACATGTGTTTATATTGATACTGTTGCAGATTTGTTCTTCTGAAGTAAACATCACCCTATTGTATCCTCGTGCTCTGAAACAATGGATTTTTATCATCTTTTTTTGAAGTGTACATTTTTGTTTTCTTGAAGTTCAGCAGCAATCTTTTTTCCAAACATTTCAGACCTTGAAACATCTTGGGCACACTCAGTGTTCCAACCTTGTCTTTCAAATGTCTGATAAAACAAAATGTTTTCACAAAAAATGATGGAAACATCAAAGCTATTCTTGGTCAGAGGCATTTTTCAAGAGAACAAATACTATGATGGAATTGTGTGGTTTCTCTTATCAGCTGATAGGAATGTGAGGAACTGGTGGGCATTCAATAAAACAGTAATAATAAAAATAAATACAAGTAATTGGACAATCATGAGGATTTAAAGAGCACAGTTCTTGCCCACATTCAGGAAGGAATCCTACGATATGCTGGTCCCTGTGGATGCCCCAAGTGTGGGAGTAAGATGTGGACAATGGGAAGAACATAGGCAGTATTAGAGAAAAAACATATGATGTCTTCATAATAATCATGGAAAAAAAAACATAACAATGGGTGCTATGTTCTTGAATAAAAGCAACTGAGAGGTTTTAAGTCAAACTACAAAAAGTGAAAGGCAAAGCCTCCGCATTCCTGTTGTTCTTCCTGATCTCCCAACTAGCATTTTCCCAGCCCCAGGAAAGCAGACCCCCTCCCAGGGCACACAGCATCATTCAGTGTTCATGCTCTGTTGCCCATTGCTTTGATCAGAAGCTTTCTTCACACCATTCATTTGAATCAACTGAATTTAGGAAGTGTTACCTACAGGGGAGTCCAAATAGAAGGGGTGTGCGTGCATGCATGCATGCGTGCGTGCGTGCGTGCGTGCATGCGTGTGTGTGTGTGTGTGTGTGCGTGCACCTTCTGAAAACATGGGTTTTTCAGAAGGAACCTGCCCTAGATACATTTGTTGAAATTATTGAGTGCTTTCAGATTCTACTCATTTATACATTAGAAGTGAAGGCAAAATCCAGAAGATGGAGTATTTTAGAATTATTTGCTGTTACAAAGGTAAGCATTTAAAACTGTAGGTCTATTTTAGTATCAAATGGCTTATGGAGTTTTGTTTTCCAAAACACAAATACTGCCATTATTATTATTATTATTATTATTATTATTATTATTATTATTTTATGTATTTGGTATAGGGTCTCACTATACAGCTGAGACTTTTAATGATCCTGCTGCTTCAGCTTCCTCATTGCTGGGATTACAGGCATGCACCACCATGCTCAGACTTGGTGGCTAACTTAGTGTGCCTGGGGATGGGGCCAGTGTGGCATGTGGTGCCGGGGATCAAACCTTGGACCCTGTGCTTGCCTAAGCAGGCACTTCATCCACTGTGCCATCTCACCAACCCTTCCTTGCCCACATTACAAAAAAATCTTTGAGTGAAGATGCATGCCATTATACATGCACTGATGTGGGAAACTGAGACAAGAGAATCATAAATTTGGGTCCAACCTGTGCAACTTTGCAAAAGATATGCATGTGCAAATCTGTCTGTCTGTCTGTCTGTCTATTTATCCTAATTATGGCTCAATTGAAAGGGTCAGGGTTCTATCACTAGGATCACAAACATGCCCATAAAAGGATTATCTAGGGTTTCACTTTTACTTATTAAAGAAATCAGTACTGAAGTAAACAGTGGCAAAGTATATAGTGGAGAAGTCTTCTACGTTTTTCTCAAAGCATTTTACCAAATTCCTGAATAATACAGTAGAAAATAAGGTCATGTTTTTCCACTACTGAAATTTATCAATAATATTCCTCTCTAGGGTTTCTTTTTTATCTAATTGTGAAAATGCTGCAAGCATTGTCATGTTACAGAAACACCACCTATTTTATCTGCATAAATTTTCATCAAAATTGTATATATAATTCAGTATCAAATCATTTGAAGATATTTCTCTAAAATACAAACACTACTGAAACCTCACAAAGATGTGCCTGCTTACCAAAGGGAATATATTTCATCCTTTTGTGCAGATCATATTATGTTGATCTTCACACATTTAAATGTTCCTTTTTACATTTCTGTTTAAGGCTTTGTGCATTGTCTTTCCACGGGGAAAAATGGGAATTTACCCTCTTTTATTTCCAGTCTCAGCACCTGCACCACAGATAGAAAAATGCAAGCGTATATCCAGTACGCTGCCAAATCATCAAATCCCCAAGTGTAGTTCTATTACGGTTTTCATTTAATCAACACACAGTGCTTACAGAATTACAGCCCTGCGCACTGCTGAGCCCTTTAGGAGACTATGAGATACCTCCCTCCTTTAATCACTGTGGGGGGTTCTAGGAAGTAAATCTTAATGTTCTTGTTTGATACCTTTTCACACAGTTTCCAGGATCTCTTGCTTTTCTGTCAGAATGCTTATCTCCCTCAGTTTATACAAAATAAGTTCACTATTTCTCTCACTTCTTGCTGAGGACACTCCTGTCCAGAGCTCCTAGCTCCCCACTCTGCAGCCCTTGATTTCTAGACATGCTCAACAACTGTGATTTCTGAATGCCCCTTCCCCTCCTGACTGCGATTCATTTTCCCATTGCTTTTGTCTCAGGCTTCCTTTGGCATCCTGGAATAATTCTAGCTGTAACTCTGTGAGAACTGCTTTCCAGTTTCATTCTTGATATTTTCTGGAATTCATCTGATTCACAACATAGCCCACCTGGAACAGGTTTTCTCCTTCATTCTCCTAATTTCCACTTCATTATCTGTTTGTTTTCCTCTGTGAGAGACTCATTAAATTTCCAAACTTTCTATTGAGATTTCCCTTACGAACGTGTCATCTTTAATTGCCAAGTGTGCCTATCATTTGGTTTCTTTGTACTTGTTACCACCTTTCATCTGAAAGACTTTCTTCAACGATGCAGTGACATAACTAGATGCTCAAATGTAAAAGGAGAACTTAAAAGCCAATTGGCAATTTTCTGCTGCCAAGTGGGATTGGTTAGCTGTGATCTTCATTATACTATGAAGATGACAGCTATTTCTTGGGCACTGCTGGGCCTTCCTTCCTCATACCTTTCCAAAAAATGGCCTCTATTTCCCCTTCTGAATGTATAACAGCTTCATCTTCTATCAGGTTGTGGGAGGGGTAACCCTTAGCTATGGGGCATCCAGGAGACAGAATCAAGGTCTAAATTTCTTTTTCATTCTGTCTTTTTTATGTTACTGAAGACTAAATCTAAGACCTCTACAGTGAGTTTCATTCCAAGCCCTTAAAAATTTCTTTTCTTTTTAGCCAGGCATGCTGGCTCACGCCTGTAATCCCAGCACTCGGGAGGCTGAGGCAGGAGGACTGGTGCGAGTTAGAGACCAGCCTGGGCTATAAAAGTGAACTCAGGACCAGCCTCAACTGCATAGCAAGACCCTGTCTCAAAAAGACAAAAAAAAAAATTATTTTCTTTTTAATGAACTAAGGGTTTAACTGTCTTAACCGTCTTGTGTATGCATCTAATTTTCCTCTTTTCCTTTCTTGCTTTTCCATTTCTCCACCACAATTCTTTTCCCCATCACAGTTTACGTTTACTTTCAGATAGTTTCTTCCCAATTCATAATATCTGTTGTGCACTTTGGATCTTATTTAGTTGTTCACTTTCTCACACTAGTGAGGCAATATGATGGCTACACATGTGAGGCCAATATACGTCACTTTTGAGTATGGTCTTTTGTGACATTTGTTCACCTATAGGTGACATGATTTTATCTTTCTGTAGGACTGAGTAGCACTTCATTATATAAACACAAGACATTATTTTGTACCAGAAATTGAACTCAGGAACTTGCAATTGCCAGGCAAGCACTATGCCACTGAGGTTTTCACCAGGCCTTTTTAATTTGGTGAATAGCCGTCTGGGTTGTTTATAAAGTTTAGCTATTACAAGTCACACAGCCATAAACACAATGGACATGTATTGCTATGGCATCATGTTTTTAATTTCTTTGGGAAGATATACAGAAGAAGAAATGCTGTTTTTATATTTATTTTATTTTTATTTTATTGTGGTACCAGGGGTCAAACTCAGGACCTTGTGCTTTCCAGGCAAGCACTTATTCCACTGAGCTAGTACCACAACAGAAATGCTGAATTAAATGTGACCTCCAATCCCAGTTTTTAAAGAATCCACACACTGATTTCCACAGTGGTTTCACCAATCTACACTCCCCCAACAGCAGAGATGGGTTCCTTTTCTTCACAGCCCCTCCAGCATTTTTTTGGGGGTATAATATTGCATAGATAAGTATGCCTACGTATTCTGCTCTGAGTAACTGCAATGAAAACAATAATATGCAATGTACTAATGTAACTCTCCTATTGACCTGTTTCAAAATTAGTATCATGCTGATCTTTTTTTTTTCTCTGTAAATAAAAGATAAATAAGATATTGAAAAATGAAATGTCTTTTCTGAGGTAAGTTCTCACTGCTTTGGTAAATTGCCCTTGCTAGGCTTCTCCTTGCAATCTTCCCACCTCAATCTTCTAGAATACCAGGGTTACAGGCCTATGCCACCACACCTGGCTCCAGCTTCACTTTAAGCCAACATCCCCAGGTGTTTTGTTTTAACCTTGCCATCCCTAACATCTCCAGAGGCAGCTAGTGCTGGAAGTTTATAAGCACTTAATGATGGAAAGAAGGGATTTTGGGTGCTAGAAATCGTATTTTTTCCTGTTGAAGCAACACTGGCTTTGAATTCAGCTGTATTCCCTCCTCTACGTTGGTCAGCTAATTGCCATTATTATAGCTCTTGAACATTATAGTGTATTATTTTGTTCTGATTTTTTATACTGGGATGCAAACTCAGAACCTTGGATCTGCCAGACAGGCACCTGTGCCACTGAGCTATATTCTTTATGTCCCCAAAACTGTGATCTTAATACATGTATCCAGTTTATTATTTATAACTGGGTTTAAAAAGATTATTTTACATTTAATTATGTCATTCTTCTGTATGCAATATTTCGGTGAATACAGAGCTTTCCATCTTTATCAAGTAGTAATAATATATCATATATACTAACAACAAGTGCTATTTTCCTTTTGGAAGATAGGAGTCACAGTAAGTACAGCAATGGCCACAAAAGAACCAAGTGTTCATTATCACATTGTTTAGGACTGCAGGCAGGAGATTATAAGGAGTTGAAAACAGGTCCTCACAAGAAGTCTAATTAAGGGCTGGCCAAATAGCTCAGCAGATTGAAGTGCACAAGGGCCAGGGGTTCAATCCCTGGGCCTGCAGTGCTACCACTGTTCCCACCTCTGGGGTGAGCTAAAACAGCAATTGAGACTAGGCATGATGGCTTGAGTTTATAATCCCAGCTCTTGGGAGACTATAAACAAGTGGATCACTATGAGTCCAGTATAGTAGTGAGACCCTGAGCAACCTATAGGCCTTCAAAAAAAAAAGTCTAATTAATTGTGTCTTAAAAATAAAGGAATAGATGAGATGGTTTCAGAATGTTTCCTTAATTGTGAGACACACACAAATAAAATAGAAAACTGCATGTGTTCTACACAGAAAATTGTCCAAAATTTGATTTAAGGTACAAAAGCAAGTTGCAAAACTATAGCTGCACAGAGGTAGCATGTTTTGTAAATATATGAGATTTTAAATTTATGTTTCTTCATATTCAAAAACACTTTTCTAAATGGAAAGATACTGCCTGTTCCAAGATATACACAATTGATGCATTGAAAATGCCTGTAATTCTAAATTTATACACAGATTTAACATAACTTCAATGAATACCAACAGCAGTCTTCACAGATTGAGAGAAAAATAATTGTAGAATTATACAGAACCAGGATAGCACGATCCATCCTGGGAACAAGAGAAAAGCAGCAGGCAGAGCAATACTGGATTCCAAGTTATGTTACAGAGCTACTGTGCTAAAAACAGCAAGGGGCACGACTAAAGGCAGACGTGAGGCTCAGTGAAAAAGAAGCAATTCCAGACACATTAAATTGTTTGATCTTCCACAAAGAGGCCAAAATCAAACACTGGAAGAAAGATGGCCTCCTTATAAAGGGGGTCGGGAAAAGTGGCTAACCAAATGCAGAGTTAGAATCTAGACCCATATCTCTCGTGAGGTACCAACTAAAACCTCAGTGGATCAAATGACTCACTGCTAAAGCAGAAACCTCCTGTCAGAAGATAAAATAGGTAAAACTCGTGAAATCACAGGTGGAGGCAAGGATTTTCTAATCAAAATCCATCTTCACAAGTGTTGTACTAAAAATGAAGAAATGGGATCACACGAAATTAAAAAGGTTCTGCACAGCAAAAGAAACAGCCATCAGAGTGAAAAAAAAAAAAAGTCTAGAGCAGGGAAAAGTACCAGCTATTTTTCAGACAAGAATATACAGAGAACTCAAAAAATTTGGAACCCAGAAGAGTAAAACAGAAAAACTCAATTAAAAAAAAAATAAATGAGCAGGTGAAAGAAATAGATACTTCACAGAAGAACAAGTACCAATAAATACATGAAGAAGTTTTCAACATCACGAACCATTAGAAAAGCTACAAATTTCACTACACTGAGATTTTATCTTACTCTGGAAAGAAAGATGATGATCAGGAAATCGAATTATAATAAAGACTGCAGGGGAGACTGCAGGGGAAAAGGAGCCTTTGTATATTTTTGGTGGAAATATAAACTGATATGATGGCTATAGAACTCAGTCAGCTACTTCTCAAATGACTGAAACAATTCCAATTTCTGCTGTTTTCTCTACCTAGGTGTCTTCCCTGAAAAATACGCATGACAGTGAACAATCATATTGGAGAAACACGTACACATCATGTTTATACCAGCACAACTCATAATAGCTATACCCTGGAAGCAGCTCACATGGCCATAAACAGTTGAACTAATGAAGAAAATGTGCTAATTCCACAGAAAGCATACAGCTCTGTCGTAAAGAAAGGTAAATCTGAGTCGGTTCTAGGCAAATAGATGCATGGCGAGAGCCTGATATTAAGCGAAGTAACCAGACACATGGCGTTCAACATCATGGAGTTTCTCTTACGTGAGAAGTGAAAATGATAAATAAAGATCACCATGAAAGGTAGATAAAAAGAAGATGGATCTTTCTCAAATGGGAAGAGGAAGAACGTATAGTAGGAGCGGGGAGAAAGGCAGGGAAAAGGGAAGAAAAAATAATTGAGCTATGTGATCTGTGTGCTCCAACTCCACACAAAGGAAGTAACCTTGCACTGCAAGCAGGTGATGCTGAAACATAAATACATAAAACTAAGGAATGTGTGAAACTAATTACCCAGTTAAAAAGTTCACTTAGGTATTATAACACCTTACTTTTCTACCCGAGTAAATAATAAACGTAATCATCGGTACAGGTCTAGGTGCACACACTCACGTTTCTTAAGGGCTTCACACACTACTTTAATATTCCTGACAGAACTATGAAGCAGTTGCCCTTATGGCCTGCATGTTGCCAATGAGGCAATTCAGGCAAGGAGAAATCAAGTTTCTCCCTTGGGGTAGGACTAATGAGAAGTGGATGTAAGCCTGGAGGAGAAGGAGGATGAGGAGGAGCAGGAGGAGGAAGAGGAGGAGGAGGAGGAGGAGGAGGAGGAGGAGGAGGAGGAGGAGGAAAAGGAGGAGGAAAAGGAGGAGGATTCTGCTCAGAGACCAGGTCTTTCAAGTTCAAGCTCTTCGCTGTGCTGTTCTGTGCTCTATGCTCTTCACCTTTCAGACCCCTCCCAATATTACCTTGAAGTTTATGCTGATTGGGAGGTTTTGTGCTTTCCTTTCTGACCATTGAATTTACAAACATACACTGAGCACCACTCGTGTGTGAGGGATGGCGGACAACCTCTTTCCAGTAATGGAAAAACACAGTTTCAGTTTCATCCCATTAATAACTGGCTGAGAAAATATCAGTGTTCCAGATCCTGTTCCAGTTCCTGAAAGGCTGCTCTAGGAGAAATGAAGCTGCTTATATCAGCGTACTCCCTGAGGCTACAGGTTTTCCAAAGTCCCCCCATGAAACTTGCAATCTCTTGTATCAATGTAGAAACTGTCTGGATACTATACCACTATGTCCAGCTGTGAGAAGGAGCCACTGACAGGTTGTAAGACGTTGAACTAAATGGCCTGTACAGACTTCCACAAAATAAAGGTGGAATTATTCACTGACTTAGAAAGGCATGGCCTGGAAAGAAAAAACACATCCCCTACAAATGAGAACCAGCTGCAGCCAGTTACCTGCTGAACACCTCCTCCATTTACTTATTTTTTAATTTGAAAGAGTGTCAGGATTTTCAAGAGAAACATGAAGAAATGTCATGGGGGAAAAAAAAAAAAATCAGAAACCTGAGGTCCAGAAACACATGACACAGAAAATAAATGCATTTGGATGTCAAAATGAAAAAGCAGAGAATGTGTGAAAGCTCAGCACCTGGAAGAAGGAGGGACTACAGTCCGGAAGAGTAAAAATATTCTCCACCCTTTATCCGATGTTCACAACTACTACCAGCAGATGTTTCTGCTACTCTGTGTGATGTTCAGTTTCCAAACACCTGGGATGGATTTGGGGGCTGAGTTCGTGTTATAATGTGAAGCTATTCTTCAAGCCATATCCGAACTGGTTCTTTACCACCCAGATCATTTGGACACAAGAAAATGTAAACCACTGCAGGACAAGAGGAGTTGACTATGGACCCTGGAAGCTGTGGAAGCTTAGGAGAGCATTTCAGCTATGGGCCCTGGTGGGGAAGCTCCTCCCAGAGAGCGAGAGATGAAGCCCAACTCAACATGTGAAGATATCTTAACGCCTGGGGTGGTGGGGGATATATCAGATTTAGACAGTTCATGTGCATTTTAAAAATATATAAAATGATAAGATATATACGAAAGAATAACTGAAATTATGCGGAACATAGCTAAATGCAAATTATGTAGATTTATTGAAATCATAAATACAAGGCAGAATAGTAGCAGTAAGAAACCATAATGTTAAAAGCTTGTCTCTTGCATTTTTTTGCTTGCTTTATTTTGCTTTTCAGTTCTGGTAACCAAACCCCGATTTCTCTACCACTGAGCTGGATTCTAAGGCTTTTAAATTTTCTTTGTGTTCAATTTTTCAATTAAACAAATTACCCAGACTCAATGAAATCTGCGATCCTCCTGCCTCAGTCTTCTTACCATGTTTTACACAAGTTTCAAGTAACAATTAGAAAAAAGGGTGAAATTATGAAGGTTAGGAAAATATTTTCAGGAAACAAAGTCATTTTCTGTATGGATTCGCTATACAGGTAAAGAAATCATGCACACAAAATATAATTCAGAATCAAAAATATAGTTTTAAAACTATGAAAATTTTCTGATGGCTGATTAAAATTATACTGTTTCATAGTAACAAAATGAACTCTCAAGGGAGAAGTTCATTTCCCATAAATAATAGGGTCTGAATTTTATCTGTTTTTGTTAAGTTTGCATTGAATTTATAAAATATAATTATTAAACATCAGAATAACAGATCCCATTGGTAGAAAGCAACTAATTTGTTTAATGATGACACAGTATTAGGGTTATCAAAGCCATACTTAAAATATTTTTTATCTCCCTAATAACTAGATTTCTTTGGTAAAATATTTTCAATTAACACCACTATAAGAACTTCAAACAAGAAACTAGTATGCTTGTGGCTCACATAATTTCTTGCAATGAAGATGTTGAACTTAACTTTAAATTAATCTTTTTGACCATAATACTTTTAATCTTCATGCCTTCATCAGAGTTTATTATTAGGACAAGAGTGGGAGTAATCCAGGATACCTTACAATTTCAGAGAAACAGATTGAGATATTCCTGTAAACAGTAGTATAGAAAGGATGTCACGGAAAACAACATTGATTTATTGAGAGAAAATATAAAAAGGAAAAAAAAACTTTCAATAGCCTAATCTATGTGGTTTGTTCTCTCTCTCTCACCCCTGTCTGTCTCTGTCTCTGTCTCTGTCTGACTCTCTCTCTCTCTCTCTCTCTCTCTCTCTCTCTCTCTCTCTCTCTCTCTCTCTCTCTCCTTTTTGAGACAAGATCTCTCTATGTAGCCCAGGCTTTACTCAGACTCACAAGGACCCTCCAACCTCATCTTCCTGAGTGTGGAATTCTAGGCATGTGCCATGACGCTGGTCTGTCGTTATCTGGGCGAAGCACAGCCTAATCTAGCAACATGATAAACAGAAGGTAATGGGCAAGAATGCATTTGTGAACTGACCCCTCCATAGCCAGGAAATGGACCTTCACTGCTGAGAAGCCACAAGACGTCACTCACTGTCTATCAAGGTTATATCCAGAAGGCCAAACAGATGCTTCTAGACACCTCAGGAAGGAGTAGTAGAGATCTGGAACCAGGAAGGAGAATTTTGAAGAGAGGGCCTCATTTACTGATATACCTTAGATTGAACCCTAAGTCTTCATGACCCTACTGAGAAAGGCAAAGGATGTTATGCACCCCTTTGTGGGAATGCTGTGCTGCTGAAATCAGAGCAACTCTCCAGACACAGAAGATTGCATACTGAAAACCTGCAGCAGACCACAGGGGCCCATCCACACTGGATGCAGGCAACAAGATGGCCACTGGTAAAAGGCAAGATATTTGTAAAGGTTCACTTATTTGTTTGGCTTACCTATTTTTGCATAAATTAAGTACCTTTTGCTACAGACTGAATAGTTGTGTCCTCCTGAGTTCATACACTCACTCTTAGGAGGTGGAGCCTTTAGGAAGTATCCCTACCCTTCAAAAGACCTGAGGACACTGAGCACAGAAAGCCCTAAGCTGACCAAAGCTCTGCCAGGACCCCGATATGGAACTTGTTGGGCTCCATGTTTTTCAAAAATAACTTTCTGTTGTTGGCAGCATTGACTTACAACACCCTGAATAGCCTACAACACAATCCTAGGTTCCTTTTTTTTTTTTTTTTAATTAAGATATTGTGACATGTAAAAAATGTAGCTGCAAACTCTTTGCTCCTCCTCCAATTGAAAGATGGGGGTCCATGTCATCCACATTTCAGCTCCAGCCCTTTCACCTACAGATATCTCTGCAGTCCCACCAGTTCACCACCTCTCACTTTAAACATCTTAATCCCTTCATATCATGTGGGTTTGCTTTTACTGTATCTCCCCTTGTGGTTCCCTCTTGTTACAAAAGCAAAGAAAAATAAAGCTAAAAGATCAGTGGAGAGTCAATCATTATTCTCTTCTTTAAACCTTGCTAATGGCTTCCCACCTCTGCTATCTACAGCAGAGCTTTACAGTACCTCTGGTGACTCTGGTTTCCAGGGTTGTTGGCTTTTCTGTTCTTTGACTTCTTCACATTGGCTGGGCCTCAGGACCCATCCCCTGCTGCTCCAGCTCCTTCTACCTACCTGTCCCACGAGCTGTTCACCTTGTTGAGCTGGTGATCAGGATTTAGAACACAGCAGCATGGTGTCTCTGTGTGGGAAGGCCTGCTTCAGTCTTCCCACCCAGCGGTCCTGCGGTCCCTGCAAAGCCAGGCTCTGCCCCACCGCCTGCATCTATTCTCCACTGCACTACCACCACTGGCAGTTTCCTGACTTGCTTTAATTTTTCATTCTTCATTGTTTCTTCATTACAGTGTAGGCTTTACAAGAAGCTAGAATTTCTATATCTTACATATTGCTAAATTTTCTTCAAATTAGCATAACTTCTCATATGGTTTATCTCTACATATCTACCCAATGCCTTTCCAGAAGTTTCTCTGTTATCTCATGTGTCAGAATTTGGTCACACGTCATAACCTATATTGATCAATAACAAGGACAATGCTATTAGCTTGATTTTCTGTTTTAAAAAGAATGTGGTGCCTCAGGATCCAAGAAGAAGGAAAATGTTGAGAGCTAAGGCCAGAGAATTTCTGCTTCTTGAAAAAGCTCACAGCAGGCACTGGAGATGGGGCTCAGAGGTAGAGCAGTGCTTGTATGTCAGAAGCCATGCATGAAATGCCAAGGAGTAATCAGCCAAAAAACTAAATGCAAGGGAAAAATACAATAAGCATAAGGAAAAAGCTATGAATTTTGGTAATCAGTGCTTATTACTTGTAAAAAGTACTCAAAACTTGCAGAAGTTGTCTTTGAACTGACCCCATCTAAAATGAAGAGAAAATAATCATCACTGATTGACCAAGTTAAGTGCATCGCCCCTGTCCGTTAGTGTGGATTACACTTCTTCTTATACTCTGGGGTGTTGGGAGGGAAGGAGCCACAGGAAGTGAAGGCCGTGGCCATAGCACCACCTTGAGAGTCAGCTACAGCAGTGCAGCTCCCCCTACACATCTGTCCTTCCCTCTGCACACAAACTCCGGCTGCATAGTTGCATAAGATAGGAAGATCCTCTCGCTTGTGTTGCATCAGGGCCAGACACACAGGAAGAGTAAGAGAGAGAGAGGCAGTCAGATGAAAAGGGAGGTCAAAGCATAGAAAACTGCCAGATTCTCCCAAAGCATAGAACCAGTTAAAAGTAAGATGTCCTTACAGCATACACCAAAGAGACTCTCAAACTTATTCAGGCAACCCACTTTTTTTTTTTTTTTTTTTTTGTCTTTTTGAGACAGGGTCTCGCTATGCAGTTCAGGCTGGCCTTGAGTTCACTTTCATAGCCCAGGCTGGTCTCGAACTCGCACCGACCCTCCTGCCTCAGCCTCCCGAGTTCTGGGATTACAGGTGTGCGCCACCACGTCCGGCAGGCAACCCACTTTTAAAACAGAATGGGGTTGTGATATATTTCATTGTGGAGAGGAACATTTTTTTTTCTCATGAAATATGATGCCATGGACACCAGCCTGGTGGAAAAAAATAACAAGGAAAATATCCGACAACAATTTTGCGTATTACTTTTAATGAGAGCTAGCTGGTTATTTTTTCATAATCCAATGAACTTGTGATGACACCATATGTTTCAAACTTTTCATGGGAGAAAAGCAGAAAATTGAAACAATTGAATCAACAGTCTGTGCTGTTCCCTACAGAATGAAATTGCTGTCATCCTTCTTCCATTCTGCTGGCAAAGCAGAAGTGCTGACAGTAAGGCAGTTGGAGTCAACAACCTGAATTTGGAGTTTGACACACATCAAAACATAAATCCTGTCTGTGTATTCACATATAGGAAGAGTTAACAAAGAGAAACATAAGATGAGTCTGAGGGCCAGCCAAATAGCTCAGAGGATTAAAGCACCTACACTTAGGCACCTGGGCCAGGGTTCTACCCCCAGGCCAGCCTGCTGCGCTGGCCCCACTCCCTGGGGCACGCTGAGACTTCAATTGAGACTGGGTGTAGTGGTTCCTGCCTGTAATCCCAGCTCTCGAGAGGCTATAAACAGGTGGATCACTACAATTCTGATCTATTAGTGAGACCCTGAACACCTTATAGATCCTTCCCTAAAATATAAAAAGTATATAAATAAATAAATAAATACGTAAAGTGAGCCTGATGTCCCAGTAAATGAAGAAAATAACTCTCACAGTTACATGTCATCTATTTTCATTTGCAAGATAGTAGAGGACCACCTCTGTATTTACAAACAAAAAGTCTTCAAAAATAGAATGCCTAAAATTGGGGAAACAGTCTAACATCATCAGTATCTCAGTTAATACTCCTTTAACACATCTCTTTATGAAATTTAAAAAAAATGTCATTTAACCTCAGGCAACCAAGGATAACATTCTTTCTTGAAAAAAAGCTGAAGTCTGTCCTACTTGGAAACTTGCAATGAAGTCAGGCTTGTGTTTGAACGGAAGGCTGTGCTGGCCCCGCAGTATGTGCCTGAATCCTTCAGGGCAGCTGCACCACATGGTGCCTTATTCTCTATTTAGTTTTCTTTTGTTTTTTTTAAGCTGGAAAATGGGTTGAAGTTGATAAATGATAATGCAAGCAGTTGAATTTGGTTCATTACTCATTCATTCATCTGCACTTTTATTTTATTTTATTTTATTTTATTTTATTTTATTTTATGTTACTCTGTGTGTAATATTGGGTATCAAACTCTGGACCTTGAGGTTTTGAGATAGGTGTTTATGCCGCTGCGCTATCTCTCCTGCCCCACACATTCATTTAGTCAACAAATGTGTTTGCCACACCTTCTGGGTCATTCATCACAAAGCTGGCAGAATCAGGAAGGTTTAAGACTCCAATTACGCCTTCAGTGGATGTGCTTGTCAAAAAGGTGACAAGGTAGAGAGTGCACTATTGGTATTACAATGGCACAGCTGGAATCAAAACGGGTTAGAGGAGGACGAGTTGAAAGAAAAGTCTCAATTGAACGAAGAAAAATCAACTGTTTTTCTGTCCTTCCATTTGCCATTTTTCTGTCCATAAGGACTGCCTGATTTTATGCATCATCACCTAAGGTGTTCAATCTCTCCACATCCACACTTGTTACTTTTTGTTTCTCTATGTTAGTCTCCATTCCCACCATGGTTTTGATTTACACTTCTCTAACACTGAACAATGGAAAATACCTATTTGTTTCTTAGCCATGTGTATGTCCTCTCTAGGGATCCATCTTTTCAATCTTAGCTATATTTTCTTAGCACTGCTTTAGACGAATCTTGGAAAGTCTATTAATCAACTGAACTCAGTTAAAAAAAAGGTAAAATTGAATCTGCGGAAAGGTAGAAGGAGAACTGAAGGAGCTATAGATTGAACAACTTACTATAAACATACAGCTATGGATTAAGAGAGAAAAGTCTAAAGGTAGGGCACACCTTCCAAAGTATTAAATTATTGAACCCGATGATGATTCCAGTGTTTTCAAGTACACAGAAAGGATGAGAATTGGGGAGGTGATAACTTGACCTAGAGAAACTTGGTACTGCAAGCCCTGGTCAAGGCATGTTATCATGAAGCAGCATTGTAAGTGGGAAGAGCCTTGAAAAGCTTTGCCTACAGCACAGACAGCTTTGGAGAAGTCCTGGGAGAGGGGCTGAGGAGATAGCTCTGTGGCACAAGTGCCTGCCTGGCAAGTGCAAGATCATGAGTTCGAACCCAACACCCCAACCCCCCCAAAAAAAAGAAAAAGTCCTGGAAATGAAAGAAAAGCAAGAGACTGATATGTCAACTACGGATGTCTAACTGGTGCCTTAAACCCAGGGACTCATATGATCAGATGTGCGTCCTTCTTGTAATTGCAAACGTGTGTGCATCCAAGCAGTGAGTCCCTAGCTTTGTTCATCTGGCTGGACAAAAGCTTCTAAAGCTTTGGTCTAAAGCTTATCAGAATGCAGCTGCATTTCCTTATCCACATGAACATGCCCATGGTCTTTCCCTCTCCTCTTCACTTGGCTTTTGACTTCCATGATTCTCACTGAGATGAACTTTCAAAATTTTACATCTTTAAAATGGCAACTTGGTGACGAATGTGGTGGTGCAGTTTGCAGTCCCAGCCCTGAGATGCTGAGGCAGGAAGGGTACAAGTTTAACCTCTGCCTGGATAACTGAGCTACTCAGCTTAAGGAGACCTGGTCTCATATTAAATAGAAGACTTAAAAGGAACTGGGATGTGTAGGCCCTGAATTCAATCCTCAATAATGGAGAGAGAGAGAGAGAGAGAGAGAGAGAGAACAGTCTGGTTTAATAACTTCTGGGTTTCAGTCTGGCCTCCACTTCCTATTCTGCAGTCTTTAATTACACTCATTGAAATTCTAGCACAAAATAAGGTTCAAGAACATCACTTGTGTGCCTGCGCGTGCGCATGCATGTCAGCCCTTCTTGCTTGGCAGATGAGGCTGGAAAGCAAGTGCCTCTAGAGGCAAGTAATTGCACGTGTTTGTACGATTCACGTGTCAGCTGCAGTCATCCAGTTCTCTGGCATATTACACACAATTGAGGTGACTCCATTACTGGCTCTTCCTTCTGTTTAATGGGAAGAGCAAGGCTGATCTCTAGTTTTCCATGGATTCCTCAAGGCTTGGTGTGTGTGTGTGTGTGTGTGTGTGTGTGAGTGTTGAGTTAAATTTCTGTTTTTCCTCAGTCACTGGTATTCATTCCCATGGGCATTTTTTTTTTTCTTCGTGCCCCACAGCGACACATATAATACAGGGGCTGTAACTGGATGTCACCAAGAGGTATTTAACCTGGAACATATGTGAAAGACTTTGGGTTATGGGAAATCTGAGGATGGGGGCTATACTGTATTTACATCACGGATTTATCAAGGAAACAATGGTAAAATAAAGCATTAAACACTTGTACATTCAAAACTATTTCAGCTATTTTCTTTCAACCCCATCAGGAATTTATTATTGGCCGCTAATCACCAACATAAGCTCCATTACTCTCTCTGTCTTTCACTCTTTCTCTCTCTCTCTCTCTCATTTTATTCTGTACAGGGCCTTACTGTACCAGTCTGTAATTTTATTTGTTTTTTTTTATAATTTTTTGTACAGTCTCCAAAACTCAGACTCATAGTGAACCTCCTATTTTCAGCCTCCCCAGCATTGGGATTACAAGCATGTGCCACCACTTCCAGATTCAGCCATCTTCCAGGTGCGACTGGGGCCACTCTGGAATGTCATGTTATGCCTGGAATTGAACCCAAGTCCTTGAATTTGTGTAGGCAGATATAGAGACCGCTGAGCTATCTCCACAGCCCGCCCTTTCTCTCTTGTGTCTCCTTGTCTCTCCTACCTTCCCTGGGTCAACCTTACTTTCAATTCTAGCATGTTTCTCTATTAGAATAGGTTACCTATTTTTTTTTTCCCTTCAAGGACACCATACATTCAAGTACTCACCTTTTATACTTATGGAACATAGGCTAAGCAAATGATCCTTTCTTTGGAAAGGTCATCATATGCCTTTAGGAGAAGAAATTATTCTACTTAGTTAAGATTTTTAAAAATTTTTATTAAAGTATTTTTTGTGTTTAGTACAGCGTCTATAGGCTCTACTTTGTAGACTGGACTCATAGTGATTCTCATGTTTTCAGCCTCCAAGTGTGGGATTACAGGAGTATGCCGCCATGCCCAGTTTCATTCACCATCTCAGTGGGTCCTTGGGGCGCATGGCCGGTACTGCTCTGTGGGGATGGAACCCAGGCCACTGCACTCTTGTCTAGCAGGTGCTTTCACCTGGCTGGCTCTTAGTTTAGATTTTAAATTGAGTTTTTTTTTTCTCTATTATAGCTTCATTAGACACATTTTAATTTGAGAGAATTGGGATGAAATTCTTATTAAAAACAACAAATCAATCTGGCTGTAGTGGCTCACACCTATAATTCCAGCACTGGTGAGGCTGGGGCAGAATGATCTCCATGAGTTCCAGGACAGTCTGCGCTACAAAGTGATCCCAAGGCCAGCCTGAACTGCAAGCGAGACTCTGTCTCAGGAAAAAAACAAATTAAAAAAAAAATCACCAAAATATTGTTTTGCTACATTTAAAGCTGAAAAGAAGAGAGAATGAGAAACAGTAAAACTCGAGTGTTAAGGAGGGAAAAAGGTATATATATATATATATATATATATATATATATATATATATATAGAGAGAGAGAGAGAGAGAGAGAGAGGGAGGGAGGGAGAGAGAGAGACAGCGATGGGCTGAGGGAGCACAGCTTCGACCATGAACTTCCTTGTGATACTAGCTGAGTAGGGTTGGTAGCATCTGTTTAACACATTACGAATAGCTCCATCATAGAATAACACCAAGCCCTCACGCTGATAGATGGTATGACCAGGTATTCTCATTCCTGCAGTCTGATCTCCTTATTGCCTATGGTATCACAGTTCATAGCAATTGCCGTATCCTGATGCTTTCTTCTTTAATATCTGGTGCAATCTCACCTCTGGGATATTTTTCCTTTCCAATAATGTTTTGCATCTGATATTTAGATGTCCACTTCATTGCTTCTTTAAGGATTCTACTAACCTATCAGCTTTGCAGGAAGGCTTTCCCTAAGAATTTCATTGACAGGTACAATGGCCATACCCACCTCTTTCTGATCTTTCTGTTGACCACTCTCATATTTTCTTTATTCATCTGCTGTTGGTATCCCCTAATGAAGACAAGGGTTTGTTTTGCTGACTGGTGGTTCTTCTAGTGCTTAGAACTGTGCCTGATAATATTTTCTAGCACAATTTTAGAGACTGAGGAATCCTAAAATTATTACCAGGTATCTTAACTTAGCACTGAACTTGATTAGATAACTAATCATTTTGTAAGCCAACAGCTTCCTTCAGAAAAACCTGGTTGATTAGAAATGAAGAGAAAGAGACAACGGGATTATGAAAAGAAAACCTGAAGTCTTCTTAAAGAATAATTAACACAAGTACAGTCTTCAAACATGGTTTTTATTTGCATATATCCTAGAAGATTTAAAACCCTTCAAATATGAGGTGTGATAAAAATAGGAAATGAGAGCCTAAATTGAAAATAATAATAAAAGCCACACTGCCGTTAATCCCTCTCAGTGTGCTCCCCGTTTCTTCAGACACAAATATCGCAACATTCCTGCTCCATCCTGAAGATGTTCTCAAGTTCTCCTTCATGTGTCTTCATGACAAGTGACAAAAAATAGGATCAATGCTGCTTCTGAGTGTCACCCAAAGGAAAAGGAAGGCTTTAAAATGTCTACGGTGTGTCCTCCTTCACTCCTTCACCTCCTTTACCATACACAGTGCTATATATCTTCTCACTCAGCCTCAAAGTCACATAAGGTTAAACATTTCATATCCACTCATGGCATGGAGGCTGCCATGACAGCAGCACTGATGACCTGAAAGGGCACCCCCAGAACTGCCCTCAGGAGGTAGAAAGAAAGTTGGCACAAGTATTTTCAAAGCAGAGTGCTTTGAGGGGGGATTCATGGTAAATGATTTTTATTTAGTGAGTTAAAAAAAATCTGATTCACAACGAACCTCGGGATTGAATTCTTCAGTCTGGAGCATGTAGACGCCCTGTGCACACTTCCTCATCTGACTCTGTGGCTGACTATTGTAAGCCAATCTTATAATTCCTTATAGATTGTATATTTTGTGTTAATATATATTCCTTACATCTATTCTGTTCCTCTAAGTAAAACCCTGACCAATACACAATATGGTACCAAGAGTGGGGTTCCAGCCAACAGGGAACCAGGCCACTGAGTCATTCAGCCAAGTTGACACATTGTATCAACCACTACAGATGTAAACATCATATTGTCTCCCTATTTTAAGAATAAGAAAGAGTAAATAACACTTAAAAGGTACAGTAGATATAGCCAAAAAGGAAATAAACTGTGAAAGAGGAATAAACAATTGAGATGATGGAAAGGAGAAAAGGAAGGGGAAAATCATGTATGTATATATACAGGATGCTTGTACTGCTAACTCCTATCAGTTTTTGCATTTAATGCCTAGAATTTTCACCTTGATCAATTTTATATGCTTATATCCAATATTTGAGCAACTGCATTGAAGACAATGTTCAATGTAAGAAGCACTTTTGAATCCTATCATCTAGGATTTTTTTAATTGAATATTGTTTCTCATGTCTTCTCTATTATCTTTGTATGTTCTTTAAAATAAAAAATGTAAAAGTAATAAATTTTTAACATTGACCATGTTTTCTGATCACATGTGATTTTAGACTGACATTTTAAAAAGTTAGCTTTATAAATGAACTTGTTAAAAAGTCCACCTTAACTGGCAATTTGAAAATAAAATGGCGAAACCGATTTTGGTTTTTTTGAATTTTAGATACAGTTCCCAACTGTGTTGCCCAGGCTGGCCCTGGGCTCCTGGCACAGGTAACCTCACCACAGCCTCAAGTAGCTGGAACTGCAGGCCTCTGTCCCCCATGTTATACTGTATCCTTCTTTTTAGTGACTATCCATGGATGAACTAGGGGTCATGACTACATGTGTATGCAGAGCATGAAAGAGGCTGAGGTGGGAGGACTGCCACGAGTCCACAGCCAGTCTGTGCTACACAGCGAGCTTACGGCCAGCCTGAACCACACTGCAAGACCTCCTGCCCCCATGACCTACACAACAGTGTGATACTCAACATCATCTGCTGAAAACTTGAGAATGATGTTTACTTTCTTACTCAGACATTTTGCTATTTATTTTTCGCCTTAGGCCTTCCTTTGTTCCACATTTTCCAACTGAATGCTATTCTCATGTAATGTATTTCAAAAGCAATTAGTGATTGTTTTATTCATATTACCTGGAAGAGAGAACTAGAACTGGAAATCCACTCAATCCAGCTATCCACCTACTGGGAACTGTCCCAGAAGAACTGAAAACTTCATATCATAGCGATATCTGTGCACCTGTGTTCATACCGCCACAAGTTGCAATAGCCAAAACTTGGAAACAACCAAAATGCCCATCATCTGAAGAATGGTTGGAAAAGATGTGGTATTTTTGTACAATGAGATATTACTCAGCTATAAAGAATGATGAACTAGAAAACTTCATACATAAGTGGATACATCTTGAGCATATATTTATACGTGCAATAAACCAGGCCTACATGTGTAAATATCATATAGTCTCCCTAGTGTAAGAAGTTAAAGGAAGAAATAAAAACGGAAAGTCATAACAACAGCTGAATGGAAATTAAGGACTTAAGCATTCAACAAGTATTCACGAAGTGACTACAAACAGAAAAGACAGGAAACATGGCAGGAGCAAAACCATGCATATATCTACACAGGATGAAGAAAATAATGACCCTAAGAACTATCAAAATATTTTTCACACTGAGGACAGCAATGTGCAATGCTAAAATTATGCATGGAATGCCTGCCATTCTGGTCTTCTAGATCTGTACTACTTCTAATATAATTTCTATTACTACTATACTCTCTCATGTAAAAGGTTGGTTTACAAGAAAACAAAAAAAAATGCTATTAAATGACAGTAAGAAACTAGAAAAAACGCTGTAGGATTGACCGAATACAATTTTGCATATACTTAGATTTCCAAATTTCAGTGTAAAAACGTGTATCTGCTTTTATTGCATTGTATAGGGATTTATTAGAATATCAATGATTGATGGAAAATATCTACTCCAAGTTAAGTGTAAGATTTTTGACATTCAGAAATACAGTGATGTTAAGATCAAGTACCTATGTTATAGAATAATAGTATCATGAAGCTTCTCTTCTGGAGGGTTAAGAACATAAGTTCACAGAACAAAAATTAGAGAAAAAGAAGGGCCATAAGGATGTACAATATTTTGGCCCTAACCCATCAAGGTTAGTGAAAACTCAGGACATAAGAGAACTGATGCTATAACATCCTATAACTCATGGTTTCTCAAATTTTCTGTTCAAGGAGATTAAGGAACTACAGAGCAAAGGGATTGAGGTATATAGTGTTCTTAAGGAGAGTCACCTAGAGAGAAAACATTCTCTAGGGCTATCACAGAGAGCAAACTGGTCAAGCAATGGCCGTGACTCATCCAGGTGGCTGACACTGACAACAGTTCTACAAAGCGCTGTGCATGGCTTCAGAGTAAATCCTGAGGGGATTTGACTTACCTTGGGAGATGCAATAGTTATACATTTTGTTATACAGGTCTTGCTTTAACTTGCGTTTCATCAACCATTAGAAAAGTTTAACCACGAGGCATAAAACATAAAGCCAGATTAGTATGCTGAGCTGTGAAAGGCTTATATCAACAATTTCCAACATTGCCAGTTCTGCCAATAACCTACTGCAATTATGGAATACAGGACTATGTATGCAACTACTTTGTCTTAGTTCAATGAGAAGAAATTTTTTGTAGCAACAGTGATTACAAAGATTATCATGTCTACATCCTGTGCTCTGAGTAACTCTATGAGGATAACAATATGCATTGTATCAATTATTGGGAATGTACTACTAACGTGTTTTTAAATGTCACATGGTTATATCTTATTAAAACAATAAAACAAAAAATAAATAAAATAAATAAAATAATTATTTGGTTGCACTACAAAACGTAAAAAAAAAAAAAAAAACTGAGAAAGTTGTTGTTCACCTAAGTAGGAATATGATGGTTTTAATTTCTGGAAAGCTTTCTATGCAATGGGAAGGACATCAACCAGTGCCATATTATAGCAGCAAAAATTATTTTGAGTGTTTCATCCAGTGGCCACTGATCTGTTTTTTAAAGGAAAAAGGATGAAAACCACCCTAGCAGCAGACAAACCTGGCACTCCTACCTAAAGGTCACTCATTGTTTTCTCACCAAGAGCAATTTCAATTTGTGTGGTGCGCAGACAGTTTTTCGCCTTGGAGAATCAGTAATTGGATTAAGTTTGCTGAGCCAAGAACATGATTAGGAATGTGGGAAAGACAACTTGAACTCCACGAGCTCCAGCTCCAGGAGCTCGAGCTTAGCAGAAAATACACATGGAGGTGGAAGATATTAAGACTGATTTCTATATAAGTGAACCTCGGCACGGATCCCTCTTTGAAGACTATAGCTTTAAAAACATAAAACAAAATAAATAAAATAAAGCAATCAATCCCATAAACGAAAGGCTTGACATATCTTAATGTAGGCATTTGCTATCCCCCTTGAGACACATATCACTGACACATAATGAACATATGGGGATCCTCTAGCATAGAAACTTGTTTAGTTTTTTAACCCAGGTTTTTTTTTTTTTTTTTTTTTTTTTAAGTCAGTTCCCTTGTGGCACTGCTGCACAATGTGCAGAAGAAAACACCCCACTGTCATGCATTCCATGCTAGGCCATGTGTTGCCACTATGAAACACAAGTATTTCTATAGCAGGAACGTTGAGAAAGTGACTTCAGTAGGTAAGCACTGGAGGAGAGATGGCTGAAGCCACTGGACAGTAGGTTTCCCTAACTAAGGATTGCTAGAAGCGGAAGGACCAGAGAGCGGGTACAGTTCCACACTTTTAAACCAGAAAGGGGGCTCCTTAAAGTACTGGAACAGGAGCAAAATGACAGTGTGA
Organism: Myocastor coypus; assembly: GCA_004027025.1. Classification (NCBI taxonomy): domain Eukaryota; kingdom Metazoa; phylum Chordata; class Mammalia; order Rodentia; family Myocastoridae; genus Myocastor; species Myocastor coypus. The sequence goes on from PVJA010002524.1 coordinate 61,034, forward strand.
CTCCCAAGTTCTTATGCAACAGACTTTGACACGATGCTTTGGCATCCAGGATATTTCATAAATATTCAACAGATGAGTGACATTAATAACAGCCTATACTTTCTTCCTGAAACTGGGAGGATAGGAGGCCCAGACTGGAAACAATTACATCTCAAGATTTTAGGAGAATTAATAAACTTCATTCTTCCTCAAATATTACTCCCTATTGGTGGTGGTGTGGGTACATCCCTGAATAAGGCGAAGGGATGGACCATTTAAGTTTTTTTTTTTAACTTTTTTATGAGCAGAACATATTTATTGAAGGAAATAAAGCTCTTGTCCAAGAGAGACACAAGGTTCGAACTCCTGACCTGCACTTGCCAGTTAGGCACTTGTGCCACGGAGTATCTCCGGGGAGTTAAGTTTTTCTTTTCTTTTTTTTCCCCTTTGGTTATATGTAACCAGTTTTCTCTCTGCAATCTTTTAGCTCTGCAACTGAAGTTTGGATGCTTCATATGGTGCACATCTTTTCAAAAAAAAAAAAGGTAGTGCTACAAGACAATGTACAAGGAGTGGTAGAAGAGAAACAGAAGAGGAAAGCCTGGCACTAATCAGGAGAGGCCCCTTTCCTGCACGTCTGCCCCCTAGACATAGGAATGAGGGTCACCCTGGGAAACACAGGAGGTCTCTGAGCCATCCCTACTCACTTCTCTACAAGCCTTCCTACAAGGTAGCTTGTTTATTTTTAGTACCCAGAATATAATGTTTAGCATTTTAGAAAGTCTACAGAAACATTACAAATATAAATAAAAGAAAACCCATAAACAGCCCAGAAAAAAAAAATCTACAATAAATAAATACAAATTTTAAAACTAAAAGATTATGTGTATGCCCCCTCTAAAATTTCATTAAGCATCCATCCTGAGGAATCCCAGAGCATCTTCCTGATAGAACTGAACAAGTTTAACATGCCATGAACAGGGTGAACCTAAGAATTACTGAATTAACTCCTCAAATAAATGGAAAATTCCAAGGATGTTTTGGTACAAAGTCCTATGGGCAGTCCAGATAGTTACTAGAAAAAAAAAAAAAAATGCAAATACTAGCAATGATTTCAATGTGAATTCCAAGAGACAGATTATATTTAGCTTTAATATCAGTTACTATGACAACCAATAGGCTATTTAAAGTTGTTAGCAGTCTGGTCCACTGAGTTAATAATACAGACAAGAATGGCATCAAAGTTGAGCAAAGGCAAATTAGTTCAATGTCATATCGCGCAGCAGTGACAGGGAAACCTGGAAAGGCTTAACAGAGTTCAGAGGTGTTGGAACAACATATTCCAAAGAACAAATCAATCAGCAAGTTTTAAATAGCTCTCATTGTAACTAGCAGCACATTACTGATGTCTTCTCATTAACGTATTTGTTAAACCTTTTAAAATTCCAAACTCGGAACAGAAAGTCAAAGAAAGTCAAATTGGAACAGACACATTGATAGTTAGCCCAACTTTTGCCAGTGGTTTGATCTTCATTGTCCTACCCTTTTCATCTTAAGTACATAGTCACAAGGGAAATATAAAATGAGACCTGGGATATCCAGAAGATTTTACCCAGAATAAAAATGATGCAGTAAGAAAGCAAGGATCAAGTCTCATGAACTTTGGTTTAAAAGATTTCTCTTCTAAAAACAGTGAAGTGTGATGTATCATTAAGTTGTTAGAACAGATGGTCTAAGTCACAGCAATATATTGCACGAGGATGGAGACTAGAACTAAAATAGCCCAAGGAAGATTTTTATTAGCAAGATGCCAAGTACAGCAGCTAAAATACCTTTAGGATGGAATCTCACTTCACAAAGGTTTTGCTTCCTTACACCTGATGCTATTTTCTGATCTACTCTGAGTCTGTGGAATAGGTTTAAACATCTAAGTGCTTGCTATGTTTAGATGAAACAAGGTAACCTCTCACCTTAATTGAGGTCTTCTTGTCTTATGAGTAGTCCTGAGAAATGGAGATTAATGAGAATAAACTAAACCAGCAAGAGGAAATGTACTATTTCACAAAGTCTCGGGGATATGTATATAGATTTGCACATTAAACAAGGAAAGATGACAATTTACTAGCCCTCAAACCAGTGACGAAGAAAAAGACACTCATCAAATTGGTAGCTATTAAATGATGCTGGAGTGAAGGGACCTTGCGTATGCTTGATGTGATGCCAGAAAATCACATTCTGAATTGTGATGCAGAGTGGCAAGTTTAAGAAAGGAGCTGTGATTACCCAGGGTCATTTGGGCTACAAAACAGCACACAGGAAGTGCATCCCAGCACAGATACTTCAGGGACCATAAAAGGCTTTCTCAAAGCAGAATAAGCAGTCTACAGTCAAGAAATTGACCTACCTGAACAGGTCTATCAATAAAGAGTCCTCAAAAATGTATCTGTGTTTACTCATCTGTAAATTACACATGAAGACAATGTCGTAGCAAAGAACTGTGGTACAACAGTGAAAAACAGAGACATTCAGGCCAGAAAGCGTAGGCTTGAGTCTCACAGGATCCACTGTGCAAGCTAGCATGCGAAACATTAGCAACAGCGGTTGCATTTGTGTTTTTCTTACAAGGCTAAAGAAATTAAATGTATGTGAAGTTCTTGCAACAAGGAACAACGTATACCTTGTGCTACATACTACTTGATATTATTAAATACTATGTCCATGGTAAAACTACATGAAACAAAAATGCTGGACATAGTACAAATGCAAATTCTTATACTTTCTTCAGCTCTCCCATGAACTTGTTTGCAAACCACCACCTATGCCCTCAATCTGGACAACAGCAAAAGTTCAGAGCCTTATGGAGTCTAAAACCATAGTAAGCCATCCTTGGTCAAATACAGAACAGAAAATATGAGAAGAAAATGTTCTATTTTGACCTTGCAAGATTTGAAATATTGGACTTCACTCTCACAGGTGAACCAAGTAAACCTTCAAAAGTTAATAATAGTTTATATTGAATCATACCTATGCTTCTAGTCATTAAAATTGGACTTTTCCTTATAGATCATTAGCAAGGAAAGAATATACAAGTCAATGCATGATGTTACCCTCACGATAGGAAAAAGTAGATAATTTTAAAACACAAATGAATAGATAATTATTCTGTTTATAAACGGAAATTATTGTAGGTTTTTTTTTATTTTTCCAGCAAAATCCAGATGGCCAAGCTCAGTGAAAAGTTTGATTTGCATCTCATGCCAAGGTGTAGGATAGACCATAGACAAAGGCAAAATAACAAGGACGATTTCTCCCTGTAGGGTTTTTCACACCAATAGAAAGATTTTGTCACTATGCTGATGTCTGAGCCTCTTTGATGCCATTGCTTTAAGTTACCTATGTTCAAGCATAGGCAACTGATCCCTCCCGTTAGATTTGCTGAGGGATGATACTGTCCAGTCACAAGGGCTTTGGTTGTTCACTTTGCTTTTCTCTGCAACTTTATGATCTCTGAGAAAAAAAAGAGTAGAAGGTATAGCTCTACAGTCATATGAATTGACTGTTTTCAAGTTTCTCTTGAAAACCAAATTGTGTGATTTGGAGGCCATCATTTGAAATAGAAAGAGCTCTGATCTACCAGTTTTCCATGAACTCGATGTTCCCATTTAAAAAAAAATATTCTGATCCAGCAAGATGGTTCAACAGTCTAAAGTGCCTGCTTAGGAAAGCTTAGGCAACTGCAGGGACCACAGTGTGAGCCCCAGCACCACATGCTGCTCCAGGCACATACCCAGGGCAGGCTGAGCAGATCATCATCATCATTATCGTCATCATCATCATCATCATCATCATCATCATCATATAAAATTTTAATTTATGTATATATATAAATATATACTTTTTTCTTAGAGGACAGCACAGCTTAGAGGGGAGGATGCTTAAAGATTTTATTGTAAATCAGCAATGTCATAGTTCAGATGGAAAGGGTCTACTGGCCTCAGATTTACCCATACTAGTCTCTGTCCAACTCTCACACCTCATCTCACTGAGGTGACCACATCAGACTGGCAGAAACATTGCCTTTGTTCTGTAGTTGTGAGTTGTTTTCCAAAGATTCATTTATAAGCCAATGCCGTGAGCCATTCCCTACACTAACATGAAAACCTCATTCGCTACCCCTGCACTGTTTTATTATTTGCCATTGTCACAGTATCTCCTTTCTTCCTTTGTAGAGAAAAAAAGCAATGTAATCTTGAGCTCTGGCACCTCAGTGAACACTAACTTGAGGCCCATCCTCCTTTCTCTGTGGAAGTATATGTTTTCAGAGTCCTGTTATTTTTGGATATACTTAATTAGAGGTGATATTTAAAGCACTTTATATTTCACAAAATTCATCCACTGTATCAGTTTTGAAATACAAGAAACATTAAGGCACCAACTTCTTCATTTAAGACGTCATCACTAATTTAATAACAGCACTTATTTTCAAGGAGCAGAGACTTTCTATTTCTGGAATGTCTCCTGTATTTGTAATTCTGCAATGTATTTATAGAGCACAAAAAATGGCCATGCTACTGAAAATGTCTACAACAGGTTTTCTGCTCTCAAATGTTGATAGATAGACAAATATGTCACTAAAAATATAATTTTTAAAGGTACTACACAAAGCATAATAAAAAAAAACTGAATTATTACAACATACAGGAGCCAGGGAGTTAGCTCAGGGGCACAAGTGCCTGCCTGGCAAGTACAAAGTCCTCAGTTTGATTCTGGTTGAGCAAAAATAACTAGGTAAATAAATAAACAAACAGACAAACTAATTAATTAATTAAACATGTAATCCTTTGCTCCAAGTAGATTAGAATGTTTGTTCAGCTGCAATTATGCTATTATTTTCAAATCATGTTTTTTGGAACACAGAAAAGTTTGTTTTCTGTGGCATAGTGAAGAGGATACCTTCAAAGAATTTTTAAAAACTTCTGGCATGCAACACATTTTCAATCTTATTACATGCTCAGCCTGAACCTAATTTTTTTTTATTCTAAATTTCATATTCTGGTGGATATTTGAAGAATTTTGAAGTGTTTTAGTGGTTAACATTTGTTTTGAACTAGCCAATGTCTCAGTTTAACCAAAAGTGATCTTATTAAAAGAAGATGTGTTTGCTTAGTGGCATATTAGGAAATGTTTAAAAAATTAGCTCTGGGGCCAGACTTATAGCTAAGTGAACTAAAATGCCTGCTTAAACAGAGCGCAGCGGCCTGGGTTCCATTCCTAGCATACCATGCCATACAGCGTGTGGTGAGACTGGGCGTGGCGGTGCACATCTGTAAATCCAGTACTTTCGGAGGCTGAAAACAAGAGAATCACTTTGAGTCTGATCCACCTAGCGAGACGCTATAGACCTTGTCCTAAATATAAGGAAAAAAAAATTAGTTCTGTAAACAAAGTAAAAAGCAAAACTTTATTAAGTATCCTTTGATAATTTCTTTGTGTGAATATTCCTGCAAAGCCAGTTTTCAGATTGCCAATATAAGGCTATTGAATAAAGTGAATGGAAAAGGGGAAAAGTAGTGTAGTGTACCCTGACATAGCATTGCCAGCATAAAGATTCCATAGGCATAAGCAATTTCAAGACCAACAAATATAAGATGGGCTAGAACAATTGCAAAGTGGTTAGTTTTGCCTAGTACCTTTGGCTATAATATAATTTATTAAATTATGAGATTAGATCTTATCATTTTTAGAGATTGCCTTCTTTGATAATCATCCCTGGAAGGGTGAAGAACAGGCTTCAGTGCTTCATGGTCTGTTACAACAATTAAGCATGGTTAAGACTGGTATGGTCTCCACAATTACTTTTTAAAATCTGCATTTTAAATATCCACATGAATCCATCCAACAGTTCTTTTTCTAAATTGATAGCTATATTTTTTACTCCTGATAGTTGAATACGCAGCTATCCTCTTGCTTTTAAAGAGTGCATAAGTGACATTGGTATGGAAAACTATGTTTATTTTGTTTGGAGATTGTATCTTTTACAAACTTAATTTACTATAGAATACAATCGTTGTGTTTAAAGATCAATGGTGTAAATCTCAGGAGAACTCTTAGATAAGCAAATAACAACTCCATTGTGAGGTCCAAAAACATTTGTGCAATCTTTTCTCACTTCAAAAGCATGTCATGTTAGTACTGATCAAACGAAAGGGCCTACATTTACAAAAAGACAAACATTTCAGCTATTGTAATCCCTCAGAGCAGGCTTTTAAAAAGCTAATCAGGGACCAGGGAGATAGCTCCATGGGACAAGTGCCTGCCTGGTCATGATTTTGAATCCCAGTCCCACACACACACACAAAAAAAAAATCTACTTACAAGGGAGATAGCCCAGTGGCATAAAAATCTTCCTGACAAGCCCAAGGTACTGAGTTCAATCCCTGGTACCAAAATAAATACGTAAAGCCAAACACAAATCAGAACACCAAGTACATAGCATATACAGAAAAATCCCTCTCTATCCTCTCAATCTTAGCCAAGTACTTTTATAGTTGTTAGATATCCAGTTTATTAATCTTCACAACAACACTGGGGAGCTTGGATGTTCAGATATAGACTGGCCCTGAAGCCTCATGTGCTTGGAATGTGATTAGATTGCGGGCTCGCTGTAGTGGTTAGAAGGTGGAGTCCAGCCAGAAGTGGGTCTGTGAGCTTGACCTGGAAGGACTTACCTCCCTTCCAATCAGCACCCTGGAGAGCTGCTTCCCTGTGTTATGTCCCTCTGCCATGCTGTCTCCTCTGGAGCTCACCAGTTCTGGGCTGAAGACTCTACAAACTGGGAACCACAGTAAACCTCTTCTTCAAATTGCAAGTTTCAGGGTTTTTTTTTTTTTTTTTTTTTTTTTTCCTAAGCAAAGAAAAGTGACTAAAATAGGAAGAAACTTCTATGGTCTCCATGTGGTTCACAGAGGTTAAGCAGCAACAATAATAAGAGGTATAAAGCTGAAATGTAAATTCAGGCATGCCTAATTCATACATCTCTTCTATATTACACTATGTCTATTGCATATATTAACTCTATCTCTTTTTTTTTTAGTTTCACAACACTTTAGTAATACATTTGCAATAACTGACACATTGCATATTGCCCTCACAACAGTAATACAGCTCATAGAGTGTGGATATGATACATTTTCTAATTGATATCAGTAAGGAAAGAAGAAAAAAGAAAGAAAAATTCTTCTCTTTGAACTAGAGGAAGTAGATGTATATATAGTCCGATGTTCCATAATTGCAGTAGCTTACCGGTGAAACTGGCAATGTTGGAGGTTGTTGATTTAAGCTTCTTATACCTACCTCATTATACTAATCTAGTTCTGCCTTTTATGCCTCATAATTAAGTTTTTCCACTGGGTGATCAAGGGCAAGTTAAAGCAAGATCTGTATAACAAAACATTCATCTTTTGTATCTTCCCAGGTCAAATCCCTTCAGGACTGACTTTGGAACCATGTACAGTGCTTTGTAGAACAGTGTCAGCCTTCGGGAAGAGTCACGGCCATTGCTTGACCAGTTTGCTTTCTGTGAAAGCCTAAGAGAATGTTTTTCTCTGGGTGACGCTCCTTAAACACACTATAGTTCATTTATCTCTTTCCTCTGAGGTCCCATAATCTCCTTGACCAGAAAACTTGGGACACCTCTGTATTAACTCTAGCTCAATCTTCCTCCACTTAGGGTTCAAATCAAAAACCCTATGTTACTTAATTTGTTTTAGTCCTTGCCACCTTATGCTTATTCTATCCTTGAGTTCTACAGGATGTACTTCTAAATCTGGTCACCTTTCCTTGTCAACCATGCCAGTTGGGCCACCAACATCACTAGCCAAGGCAAACATAAAATCTTGATACTTGAACACCTTTCCTTCCTTTTCAGCCCTTATTCCTGGCTTCCTTATACTGACTCAATCGTTAGTATGTGTCTAGAATAATCTTTCTAAAACTCAAGTTTGGTCCTGCCACTATCTTATTTTATTTTATTTGCATTTTAGAATCTACAAGGTCTCGCTACATAGATAGGATTCATTTTGATCAGCCTGCGTTCATCCTCCCAAGAGCCGGGATTATAAGCACGCGCCACCACACCCAGTCTCAATCAGGATCTCTGCATGTCCCCCAGGCGGGGCCAGCACTGCACCCTGGGGATAGAACCAAATTGCTGTTCTCTGCCTAAGCAGGTGCTTTTATCCACTGAGCTATCTAGCCAGCCTTCTGTCAATATTGTAATTAAAACATTCCTGAGAAGGCTGATGCTAGTTCTGAAATCCTGGATGAAATGTCAACAGGGGTTTTCAGGACTTGTTTGTAAAGTTTTATAATCTCTGAAATTATAAATTTCCCTCTTGAAGTGGCCAATTTCTTGTTCTGTGAAAGTATCAAGATCTCAGCCTCTAAGTTCTGAACAGATAATTTTTGTCATCCTAGGTACTAATTTTCTTCTTTCAGTACTTCTGTTGTATTCCAGTTATTCAATTCATACTTGAAAGCCACTTCCTCTGGGAAGCAATTTTGGCCCCTAAAACTCTAGGGGAAACACTCTATGTTCAAGCTATTTAGAACCTTTTACTATCTAGAACTTTCCCATTACAAATTTAATCTGTACAGTGCCATTACTATCCTGCTAATTTCCTTAGGTTAGAAACCACATCTACCTTATTTCTTTTTTAATAGGCCCCACTGTGAATACAGTGGCGGGAGGAGGACCTGAGTAGTAATGGCAATCAATAAACATTTGAATGGATTGATAAGTGTGTCAAGAGGATTGAAGAGCCATAAAGCTGTGGAGGACTTGGTGACTTAGACCTTTGAAGACCACACATACACAGCTGTAAACCCAAGGGATGAGGACGATGCCAGAGTGCGTGACAACTGACTCTTCCGCTTTGATCCTCAGCTCTGACTCTTAAATTAATAAAAAGCTATTAATTTGGAACTAACCAACATGGACAAATTTCAAGTGAGAGACTCATCCCTAACACTGAGATCAAAAGACAATTTTAATTCCTTCAGAAGAACATAAAATGATTTTAAATTCCATTAACACTCATATTGTTTTCTTTTAAACAGATCTTATTGATCCATTTTAGACATACATAATCACCAAGGAGAATTTGTGTCTGTACTTTATTATGTTCTTTAGTGCTTACACCTTTATCCATCACTGCTGCTATAAGTATACTGAACAGCAATCTATTTATCAGTTTGATTTTGCCTATATCAAATTTTCACTATCTATGCAATACTTTTTGTTTCTGTAGTCACTCAGTCTTTCATTTCCCAAATTCTAAGTGTCAAATTCATTGAATGAAAATTATTGGTAGGCTAATTTCATTTTCACCACGGTGAAAGATAGATACCTAGACAGACAAATATGTAGATAGAAAAAAAGTTTTCAGCAAAGTAGAAACATTTAAACCATTCCTTGCTTTAATTTTGTGAATCTTTACTGTGGGACAGCTCAGGATGTCAGTTCTGTTCTAAGTAACAGAAAGGATAACTGGGCAGGGAAAGGTAATTGGCAGTATAAAATTCTTGCTTTAATATAAATTCCTTAAACAGTGAAAAAAAGGAAGATAGATGGAGAGAGACAGAGGAGAGAGAGACAGAGACAGAGACAGAAACAGAGACAGAGACAGAGATAAAGAGAGACAGAGAAAGATCCAATGCTGGTGTTTTATACATGAGTTTTTTTTTTTTTTTTTTTTTTTGTACCAGGGATCAAACTCAAGACCTTCCATTTTCCACACAGGTACTTCTGCCTCTCAGCTAAATCCCTGGTCCCTTATACATGATTTCTAATACACATCTTTGCCTTTCAAAGATCCTGCAAAATATTTGTCTTTACTATTTTTTTCTCTTACATATTTTAAGCTGTTTGATTTTATCCAGTTTTTGGCTTTATTTTGTGCTATTTTAGCCCGCTGGTGATTTGGCAGGCTGAGGATCAATTCTAGGGCACTACACGTCCTAACCAAGCGCCCTCCCACTGAACTGTGACTTTCGCCCCTTGCATTATTGTCTTTTTTTGATACTATTTATTATAAATGGTAAAGCATTTAGAATAATTCAGTTCCCTTTAGTGGGTCAAAAACATACTTTCAGGGTACTCAGGATTAGCAGCACCAAGAGTGGTGGTTTAATTAAAAGCGTTAATTGGAAGTGCTGAACAACCGTTCTCTCCTTCCCTTGAATTTCAGACGTAATTGGCGTGCCTAAAACCTAAACATCATCGGGCAAGGTGGTGTCTATTGTCGTGGTCTTAAAAACATCCTGCTATTCTCTTACCTTTGGATCTATAGGTAACTGTGTCTTGAAAGAAATGTTAACATCTTTACTTACAAAATAATTATATTCAACAAATGAATGACTGGAAATCGATCCAATAGTAAAGCAATATTTAAAAAAAAAAACAGAAAATATAGAGAGAATTTCAAGAATTCTACAACCTTTGAATAATCAGAAGGCAAGGTGGCAAATAGTTCCAAACCTTCCTTTTCTAGAAACGTGAATTAACTTAAGTTAAGCTCTAAGTCTAGACACACTTCTGCTTTCTTCCATGCCAGAATTATAAGACTACTTGCTCTCTGTAAAGATGGATGTGATACGGCTTATATCCATGTTTAATGAGACCTCTAATCATACCTCAAACATTCTCAACACTTGTAATAAAAAGGCTGGAAATAATAAATAGGGAACTCTTTGGCAGAGTTAGTGTAAACTGGTGTTTAGAGATAACAGGTGCCATACACAACAGCACAGCTGTAAAATCTAATTTAAATTAGTAATTTTTAAATTTGTAGAATGTATCCTAGGTGGGCAGGGAGAGGTGCATGAATGTGGCATCGCTGTGGCAGGGGGAAGGCTGGGGGCATAGGTGTAGGGCCACTGCTGGAGCTGAGTACTTATTGCACGAGGTCTCCCCTCAGGCGCTGACCAAAGCAGGCTCCACAGGAGGGGCAGCCACGGCAGGATGGCGGGACCCATCAGGAACTCTCAGAGAGGTTTCAGTGGAAAACTGGATCCAAGTGTGAGTTATACAATCTCCTTGCTGCCCATCATTGCTTGTTGTCTTGTTGAGTGAAAGAGAAAGTTGACCAGGGAAGATTCTTTCTACAAGATGCTCAAGCAGCACACTGTGCCCCTGACAATTGTCCTTGTCATCTTAACCGAAGCCTTCCTGATCCAATTAGATATATCAGCTGCCAGGAGAGAGGACCAGAAGGTTTCTCATCAAAGGTTGACTGTCCTGTGCGCGGAGCTGGCACCGACGCTGGACCACAGTTTATAGTAGTACTTTGTGGAGACCACAGTACAATGGGTAGCTCACCAGGAAGTGTGCTCTGAACATACACAAGAGCTGGGATTTTCAGGCTATGGCCAAAGAAATCATTAAAGCTCCTCTTTGGGATAGAAAGAAATGAAAGCCTTTCTGATATGGAAGAAGGTCAGAAAGTTGTTTTCAAACATAAATGGTCTGATAAACACAACACAGAGGGAGAAGCCCTTCATGTGGACAGGGTTCTAGGTTGCCCCAACACTCCTTGCAGGCTAGCTGACTTGTTAATCTGTAAACAGAGATCAAGCCTGGTGCCACAGAGTAGCTGTTGAACACTGCTGGTCAGAAAATAACAGTGTTTCCTGTGGGAAGGGTTACTGCTACTGAGAAGCAGAGACAGCTTTGCTGAGGGATGGAAGAGGGGGTCTTAGGGCACACCCTGGCCTACAGGTGTATGTCTCCTGTAGAAATATCAGTATCTCTGGGGCAGGAACTACAGTGAAGGCAAACTGACCAGGAGGGACTGTGAGGAGAGTCCCTGGGGCTCTAAAGAAAATGCCCCCCATGACAAGACCCAAAACCTCTCCACCATCATTCCCAGAGCTGTATCCAGTTGCCCCATTGTCTGCACTGCCCCCTGCCCCTTCTCCTCCCCTCTCCATCCCCGTCTCCCCACGCCCTTCCCCTCCCCCTCCCCCTCCCCATCCCTGTCTCCCCATCCCCATCCCCATCCCCATCCCCATCCCCATGAGGGCCTGCATGATGATGAAGGCAGCAGTGTGCGTCTCCTCTGCAACTGCTCCCACAGCTTTGGGGCCCATCATAGGATAGAAGAAGTTGGCTCCTTACAACACCCCTCTGCCCATCCCACTGATGTTGCTTCATGTAGGTTTCTCTGTGGAATGCACTGAACTACCTCATGGAATGCTAACCTCTGCCTTGATTGTCCGCCATCTTCCCTGAGCTTTCTCATCCTAGGTGTTGGGGACCCTGAGTTCTGGTCACCCTGAAGACTTGCCCTGACCACTTGGAGCTGGGCAGGATGCCTCTCTTCCCACTTGCAGTTCTCATCCCAAAATAAATAAAGCATTTCACAAAGGTAGAGAAGCATCCCAATGAACTCCAGATATTAAGAAATAGACTCCTGGTGGCCATAGAAAACTGCAGTGACAGAAGACAGTGTGATAGTGTGGTACTGGGAATCTTTGGTGTTTCCTGGAGTAGAAGCCAAAGCAAAGATTGTAAGTTACAGAACACAAGACATTCTTATAGAATTACCCTCTAATTTTCCTCAGCATTTCCTGTTCTAGCAATGGGTGGAAGCATATTAGTCTTGATTCCCAGGCCAAATGACAACGAGAAGCATGGCATTTGAATAGTGTGATGGTGGGATCCATTCCAGAGTTGCAGATACACTTGACTGTCTCCTCTGGTGTTTTGTTGTTGTTTTACCAATATTGGGTAAATTGGAAAACAGTATCTCTTATAGAGTAATAGGAGACGGAATAGTGATAGCACAGAAAATCTTTATTAAAAAGTTCTTAACATTTGAGATCGTAACGTTTTTTTACTGAATTCTTTGAAGCAAGGCTCATTATTGTGTCAAAGACCTAGCAAAACTGAGGAAGAAAAATGTCTGCATAGGTCAAGGAAATCACCAGTGGGAGGGCTTCGGGAAAGTAGGCAACTTGCACTGGTAGAAGAATAAAAATCAGGAACACATGCTTCAGTCCTTAAGATCGCTGACTGGTCTGTATGCAGCAGGTATTTCATGGTTCTTGTGCAAATATTCTTTGGCTAGACATATCTATTCTTGGAAAGGAAAAGCCAGAGACCAAGGATGTTGAACCTTCCAGTGCTTTCAATGCTGATAACAAACAGCCCACTGTAGCCCATACACTGTGGGTATGCCAGCAGCGCACCAGAACACCATCAATGACTCAATGTCATCATTAATTCTATTCATGAACCCCACTCTGCTTGCAGAAATCATAAACAAAACCAGTTACCTTCTCAGGGCTCAGTCTCCTTACCCCCAAAAGATAGCTCAGATAGCTTTCAGGGAATAAGTGTGTAACTTATAATTCTAAGTGGAAGATTTGTATCTTTTTTCTGTTTTGTTTTTTATAGTGTTTTTGGGACATGGTCTCACTATGCAGTTCAGGTTGGCATTGAACTCACTTTTGTAGCCCAGGCTGGTCTCGAACTCGTACCAGTCCTCGTGCCTCAGCCAGGACTTTGTATCTTCACTGAGACAATTTAAGAGACCATAATTAACGAAAGAAGCAGTAGAGATAACTGGTTCCATGTAGTAAGTAGGATTCTCCCTAGAAAAACTTCCAAAATACTGTAAGCAATCCATTTTTAAAAGAAGTTGGGTAATTTCAACCTATTGAATATAAATGTTTGTTGATATCTTTCTGCTTCATTAAAATATCAGTTAAATGAGAAGAGACTCGAGAATTAGTAATGTTCTCCGGGCTTGCTGAAAGTATAATAATTTTTTTTCTGATTTTTGAAGAGTTCCTCAGTGAGTGGCCTCATTTTGAACACCCAGAAGAGAAATGATAGTTAGGATTAACCAAGTGATGTCGTACTGTCTGTGTAGGCTCTGGGAGGGACTATTGTCACTTAGATTATTCCAACGTACACGAAAAAGACCAATGAAATGCAATCTTGAAAGTCATCCATGTGTTTTCCCCTGCAGCCCATTACCTCTGCCAGGATTTCCATGTATTTGTGATTATTACATTAGGACTTGATTACTGACTGTTATTGCCACAGTGGGAGAAGAGAAAGCACAGCACGGGGCCATTTGCATTAAAGGAATATGAAAGTCCATAACAAGCTCCGCGGCTGCTATGGGGTTGAACACAGAAGTGTGTGTCTACTTAAGATGTTATTTGAAGGAGCACCAGACCTACATCATTAATTCATTTAGTTTACACTGTACCATAGATTTTTCCATTAAGCAGTATTAGGACACTTAAGCATGATATTGAAGTTATCTGGACTCTAAAATGCAACTGAATCTTTTCTACTTACTTCATGAACATCAGGATTCGCTACTGTATTGCTATGCAATCCTAATTTTGCCTGGCTTCTGTCTCACGGACTATGTGGATCCATAGAGTAGAGAATGCAAAGCATATTAAATAATTGCATAACTGAGAAAAGAGGTATTGATATTCATATCGGTAGCAGGGATTTCCTGCCACTCAGGAAATCAAGGAGAAAGAAATCTGCTATAATGTAAATGACCTCGAATATATAAAATAAAAAAGTCAGTATGCATAGTCAATAGATTAGTGCTAGTGGAACAAGGAACAACAATATTCTTGATTTATGTGGCTCAAATGATAGGTGATCCTGAGATCAAAAGTGAGATAAGATGGCATTCTTCCATCACAAAAATTATTGGTAAAAAACACAACCAATAAACTACTTAAGCATTTTTCAGAAGGATGGCAACATTGCAAGAGAATTACAGATTCTTTTTAAATTATGCTTGCAACAGACTAAACAGAAGTATGTAGATGTATGCGTGTGTGTGTGTGCGTGCGCACATGAATGTGTGTATGTGTGCCTGAACATTCATCCAAAAAAAATAGAACTATATAAGGACATGCATTTCTTGATTTGGTTTTCAAAACTAGGCACATTTATTTACTTATGTGATTTTTTCTCACTTGGTCTTTGTTATAGTTTATGCCTAGTCGTCTCCCCAAAGCCTCATGCAATCATGGGCGGGGACTTCTAGGGTTTGAGACTTGAATGATGATCCACTGGCATTATGTATTGACCACTGTTGGGATTATGGTCTGAGTACTGCTGAGACTATGGGTGTGGCCTGAGATGATAGGCTAAGGCAGAGAGCCTGATGTAATTTAAAAAGAGAGACATAGAGACAGACTAGTGCTATTGTTCTCTGGTCCCTTGTTTGTTTGGTTGTCTCTGTCGCCATTGTTGCTGTTCCGTCACCATGAACTGGATGCTCTCTGCTCTGTTTTCCTCAGCCTTGGGCCAGTTGAATACGGACTGAAAGCTCAAGTAACTGTGAGCTAATAAACCTTTCCTTCCTTCATTTTGAGTGTCGGATATTTGTCCCAGCAGTGAGTAAAAAGTAACTAAGACACTCTTCTAAAGAAAAATATATGTTTAGCAGGATGAAAGTTGTCCCTAGAAGATTTCTCTTCTAAAAAGGAAATTGATCCTCTATTTTATCTGACCACTTAATCCTTCTCAGGAAGAAATCCTCACTTGGTAGGGAAGTGTCATGTTCTGTTGGGAACACAAGATTTCAGAACCTGACACTATTAGAGTACGGAACTTAAAAATGGTTCTAATCCTTGATATCCCTGCCCAACTAACACTTTCCCTCAAAGGCTTGACTTTAGTGCCCTTTGAACAAGGGCTACTGCACCGCTGGCGGTAGGTTCAACTCTGAATTTCTTGCTTCTTTTGGTTTTAATCTTTTAAAAACACATTTAAGCACTGAGGTCATTCTACCTTGCTGACTCCCTACTAATTTTGAAAGTAAGCTACCCTCAAAGGCACAGAAAGTTGTGTGGGCTTGTTTGCTTGCAATCTAAAATTCTGCATGTGTTTTTCAAATGAGAAAAAAAAAAAAAGTATTAGTGGAAATAAAGTCTAAAAGTGCGCCCTGGGGGCCTTTTGCAAAGGGCCACTCTATTACAGAAAATAAGATGCGAATGCAAGCAAAACTTGGGTGAATGGAGAGCCTGGGACAGGAAGTAGTCTCAGGAGAGTGGCCCAGAAAGAGCCATCACACAGTGAGAGGAGAAATAAAAGTCAAGAGTTCCCATCCCCTTCTGTGATGGACGTCATACTCTGAAATCCTTTAGGCTAAGGAGAATGTTAGAAAATAACTCCATTTCCTAAAATTTTGAAAGAATTTCAATTATTAATGTGAATATGCTTAGAGAAATAGCCATGGTTCTGCGGCCCTACTGTCCCAAGTGCTCAGGAGGCTGAGGCAGGGAGACTCAATTGAAGGCCCGGATAACATAGTGAGACTCTGTCTCATACATAAACAATTATCTGTAAATTATTCCTCAAAAGTTATAGTTGTTTTTGGTTATTTTCCATGGATTTCTAAAGCAATTTTCCTCAACTGTGGTTGATTAATTCCTCTAAAAACTGCCATGATCTAGATCTTCCCTGTTGGTAAACTGTAGTATGCTGACAAACCTTTTGATTTAAGTAAGCACAGCTTGCTATTTTGGGACACTGGTTTTTTATATTCAAGGTGTTCCTAGGCAGCAGAGCTTTGCTTTTTTCTACAAGTTATTATTTCATGAAAGGCAACACTTTGCAAAATTGAAACACAACTGCTCAGAAATTTTTAGTTCAGTAATTAAAACTGAGATGTATAGTCTAATGTTTTTTTTTTTTTTTTTTTTTTTTTTTTTTTTTTTTTTTTTTTTTTTTTTTTTTTTTTTTTTTTTTTTTTTTTTTTTTTTTTTTTTTTTTAATGTATGGGGTGCAAGGTTTCAGGTGGGACTCATACTGATCCTCTTGTTATCAGCCTCCCCAGCAATGGGGTTAGAAGCATGTGCCACTACACCTAGGGTCCGTGGTCAGCTCGGAGTGCTGGAGGTGGGGTCAACGTGGCATGTCCAGTGGAATTTAAGAAATGGGTGGAAGAGAACCTGAAAAGAAAAAGGCAAGGAGAAGGCCCTTTGTTAGAGGCTGCTAAGTCAACCAGAGGCAATCTGTTGAGTGCAATCTGTCAAGGACTTTTCCTGAGCCACGCAAGCCCTAAGGGCAGCATCGCAGAGGGGGGCCACTCTAGCACAGTGAGGAAATTGATGGGGAAAGTGGAGGATCTCACTGTAACTAGGGATCCCATATGTGACTCCAAACCAGGAGAAGAAGCAAGACAAAACAGAAGTGGACACTAAGAGCCAGAGAAGAAGAAAGGCAGAGAAGGAGGACTATGAGGAGGCAGGGGAGACAAGACCCTCATGCATCCTCCTCCTTTCCTTTCGAAAACACCGCAACTTTTTGCTTTGCTCTCCAGAAGTAGTTGAAGAAAGTAGATTTTTTTACTGGAAACAAATTATATGCAGCACACACACACACACACACACACACACACACACACACACACACATGCACACCACACAGAGGTAGGTGTCATCTGTTAATCAGAGGGTAAAATATCATTAAATTAGTTTAGCTGAAGGTAATTGGTTACTATAAAAATAAGTACTCTGGTGCAAAATTTCTAGGTCTAATTTTTACCTAACTAAAGCAACAATTTCTCTTCTGGATAGCCTTAAGCAATCTTTAGAGAAACCTCTGGGGACAAAAGTGGTGATATGTGATGTCTTTTGACCCCTTTCTCTGTCCCTAATGAGCAGAGTAACTGTTTTCATATGCCTCATACTCTCGATCTTGAGTAAGATTTTGGATGAGAAAAATAGTTCAGTTTGAACAAAATGCAAGTCACAGATGTATGATACATTCTGTTTTCCTCATGCATAATTTTGAATATAAATCCAATTTATAGCTGTTACTCGAAGCTTAACACTTGAAATATCAAATTATATTCTGCTTTTGTTACTGAAAGAGGTTTTTTTTTTTTTTTTGTCTTTTCTTGAGACAGGGTCTCACTAAGCAGCTCAGGCTGGCCTTGAGCTCACTTTTGTAGCCCAGGCTGGTCTCGAACTCGCACCGATCCTCCTGCCTCAGCCTTCCGAGTGCTGCGATTACAGGCGTGCGCCACCACGCCCGGCCTGAAAGAGTTTTTGGTCAGGCAATGTAATATTTGAATAATAAGGTGTTCAATCCCACTCTTTTGCTTAAGTACACAGAAAAATAAAAGCCAGAGCAAAAGAAAAATATATGAGAAGCTTAATGGTACTTTTGACAGAGTATAAAATAACCATGAAAGCATTCATCTATATATATATATATATATATGATCCAAACAATGAGGAAAAAAATCTGACAAGACCTTTCTTTATAAAATCATATTGATAACCCTGCACATTTTGTCATTTTCTGGATTTAAATATTGATCGTGTGCTCTTCTAATTTACTCTTATCATCCATACTTTCAAAGAAAAATCCTTCCTTTATTCACACAACTCCCCCCAAACCCTAAAAGATTTCCCACACTTCTAATATTCAGAGAGAGGGAAATTTTCCTATGTAAAAGTTTGCTTTGTATTTTAAAACTCTGAAATAAATCCAAAAGGCTATCTGAACATAAGAAGCAACATACTTAATTCAATTGCACGTTCCCTATGCATATAAACTATTCTAGACTCAGATAAAAATGCAAATAAATAATTCATCTCTGATTACAAGGGACTTTTAACTTATCAGTAAATATATATATATATATATACATATATATATATGAAAAATTTTAATTATATACCATACTCTCAAAGAAAGGATAATTAGCTCAAGTTGCTGTATGCAGTAGTGGGGCAACTTTTCTAGATGCCACATTCAATCCTAGGGTATTTACAAAGCAGTTTATTTGAGATATTATTAGAATACCAGTACACACAGTTCCCAGATTTAGTTTCCAATTTCTTGTTCAACATATTATATAGTTGTACAAATACTACCAGAATCAAATTTTAGAGCATTTTGGTTCCCTCTGAAAGAAATATGTGAACCAGTATGATCTCTGATCAAGTCTTTCTCTGGTCTGTACCTTTACCTGACTTTCTCTAACCAATCTGTCTTTGGTCTCTCTGGATTTGGCCTTTCTAGACCTTCTACACGAGTGCAAGTATAAAAACACATGGTCCTTTGTGACGCTACTTCCTCATTTTCCATAATACTGTTAAATTTCATTCTGTTTGTGCAATAGTTCTTTTTGTATTTTAAAACTTTGAAATAAACTCAAAAGGCTATCTGAATGTAAGAAACAATATTCTTAATTCAACTGCATGCTGTTGAATCATTAATAAAGAAGTATCATTACATTACCTATTTTTAAAGCCAAATGGCATTTCTTTGTATAGGCAGGCATGCCATATTTTCTTTAACCATTTGGCAGTTAAAGAACACTATCATTCTTTCCATTTGGGGGCTATTATGAGTTATATATGAAAGTTTTCATGTACACATTTTGGCAAAACTATATTTATTTTTAGAATATATACATTAGAATGAAATCACTAGGTCATATGGAAATTGCACGTCTAAATTTTTCACATATTACCCGAAAGTAGGGGCATCATTCTCTGTTCCCACTGGTAACGTGTGAAGGTGCCACTTTCTTCCTATCCTCTCCAAATTTGTCATTCTCTTGCTTAAAGACGTCTTAGTGGCTTTGAAGTGGTCTTCCGTTATAGTTTCCATTTGTGCTATCAGTATGATTGAAGATGCTGAGCGTCTATTTCACTTGCTTCTCAGTGACTTATTTATCATTTTGTTTGGAGAAGTATCTATTCAGGTACTTTACCCATTTAATTATTTTCACTTCTGTATTACTGAGTTGTAAGGGTGTTTTTTTTTTTTTTTGTATTTTTTTATAGAACTTCCTCATCAGAGACATGAATATTAAATATTCCTTCCAATCAGAGCTCACTGCAGATAGGCAGGTAATACACAACATTACTATCAGGAAACACAGTGAATTCCTTTAGTTATTTAATTATTTTTTAAAATACACAGAAAAAGGAAAGAGAAGATTTCTACACAATCATATCTAGTAACTTGGATGAACCACCCTATTTGTGCAGTAATATGCAAGACACTTTCCATATAAGTGTTATTAACATCATCCTTTCTGTAGCTACAAGTAAAGCTCAGTCGAAGCACTGTATGTGCCAAAAGAAATTTGATGTAATATAATAGTTTAACTATATCTGTATTCCCTTAAGTAATTAAAAATGTGTGTCCCCTAATTTGAAGCAGTCAAATTTATGTACCATAATTTCTTACTTTAAGTTTTAAACCAAATCAAAGAGACTGTCAAGTTCATACTAAGAACTTTCTCTCTTATTTTTTTCCCACTTTTGGGATCTGCTAAGACAGGGTTTCACTCTGAAGTTCAGGCTT
Source organism: Myocastor coypus (assembly GCA_004027025.1). Taxonomy (NCBI): domain Eukaryota; kingdom Metazoa; phylum Chordata; class Mammalia; order Rodentia; family Myocastoridae; genus Myocastor; species Myocastor coypus. Next base: position 81,390 of record PVJA010002524.1, read on the forward strand.
GCTTTGAACTCACTTCATAATCCAGCCTGGTTTCAAACTCGCTGTGATCCTCCAGGCATGTGCTAACATTTCTGGCCAAACTTTTTCCTAATATTATAATACTATGAAAATATGGTGAACAATATTCAATAGTATCTACTACTAACTGAAGCACTGATGTTAGTGTTTTTTGTTTTAGACATATCTTTATTTTCAGTATTATGTTTGAACAAGAAGTGTTTGATTTTGTTAAAGTTTAGGACACTTAAGGGCAGCAGACAAGGCTTTGGCTGTCATATTTTACAGTGCAGAAGTATTCTATTTCTGTAAACAGCAGCCTGTGTAGCACAAAACGCTGAGATCTCAGTGTCACACACTGCTCCTTTCCTTCCAGACCTGGTGTCCTCTAGTATGCTACCTGCCCTTGATATGCTGGTACCATTTCATCTGAGAAATTAGATTTGGTATGATAATCTCTCAGCTGTCGCCTGTCTCCAAATGGAAGCTAAAGGCGAGACAAGTGGGAAATGCCACTATCTGGCCAGTGTAGATGTGCAAAGAGTTTGTCACCTGGATGGTTCCACCTGAGAGTGCCATAGGAATGTCTCAGAGGTAGAATTCATGCACTCATCTCTTGGTTAAATAAAATCAGGCAGTATTTTTTAAATGTGCAATAATACTTCTTTCTGAGTTATGAATGGTAAGTTTTAATCCTATCTATGAGACAAAAGCAAATCTATTGAAATGAATGAAGAACCTCAGTCTTGGAGATGATAAATACATTGATCAAAACTATATCACTATTTGTTGGCTGAGAAAAGCTATCAATAAAAATTTGCCAACTATAATTCTACATTTTTTTTCTTTTGCACTTCAGTGTTGTTTTAAGTGTGGAGAAGTATAAGACACATTAAACAATTCTATTTCCTTCGACCTGGCATCTCCCCAGTTTGCTTATCAGAAGAAAATTCAAATTCACATGCTTATCTTATATATAAATCTAAAGGTTCATAAGTATATATATATACCTACTCATAGTAGGTTACTAAAATAAGTGGAGCTCAGGTAGCAGATATTGATAAAAGTATGCTGGTTAATATTTACCAAAATGAAATATTTTCTCAGTTGTTAAGTTATATTTTTAGCACACATTACTTACTTAAGTAGAAAGAGATAATATAATAGCTCAGGCTGTCATTCAAGCTTTTCTCCAGTTGAAGTGTCTTTTGAAAGTGGAAGCAAGTTCCCTTCAAAGAAGATATTTGCAAGAGGAAATCACATTTCTACTCCTACCGATCTTCTGCCTATGACTTTGTCATAACAATTCTGAGTCCCAGATATCTGTTCCTCAGTATGAGCAGTGTGTTTGTTCAATTTGCTCTAAGGTAAATGCCTTTTTATTTTTTGTGAACTCCAACAGAAAGCTATTTTTGCTAGCCATACAATTTGCTCCCATTCCTTATTATCATTTTAGGAGTAGCTTTTAAGCTCTTTCTGTTTCTATTTTCCACTCATTTAGCCAACAAAAGTCCATTTAGAAAGTCTAGGGTGCTGTGTGGTCTGTACAGGTTAGGGATTTCAGATTAAGATACCCTTGCACTACTTTGTCACTGTGAGGTCTCTCCCTAAGGGTGGGGCTTGGGCATGACTGACATCGCAGCAGACTGGAAGCTGAGAGGCACCGCTCATAGTGCAGAGTCCCCTATAGGCTTGGATGAATCCACATTCTGGGAGCCAGTGCCTGAGATGCACCCCGTGTTGCCCCCCCCCCTTGCTTGCCCTATCCCCTTGCACATCAGTCTGCTATGAGGACACCCTTAGGAATCTCAAGCATGTCAACCTTTACCTCTGAGGGTGACCAAGAGATCTGAGACACCCAGAGGAAATAAACAGTGAAAACCTGTATGTCATCAGGATGGATACACAGTGAATAGGAGGCATGTATTTTCTTCAACATCTCAGTACCCAAGTACTAAGCTGCACAGTGGGGCATTTCCATCACTTTTCTTTTATGCTTCCTAGATATATATTGGGCAAACAATTATGAAGCATTAAGTTAACCACAGAAAATATTGTCACAGTTTAAGTCTAAAACATCATCCCAAATTCTCATGTGATGAAAGGTGACAGGATTGAGTGGGAGCTATACATCTCAGCAGAGGAGTGCACCATCAGGAAGTGGGGCTCAGGAGAGACACACTGTTAACTGGAGCTGAGACCCCACAAGAGATTGATTTCCCTTCCCAGTTCTTCACTCCTTTCCCTATTTCCTGGTTACCATGGGGTGAGTAGATGTCCAGGTCCTTCTGCCATCTGCTTTCTGCCTTGGAGCCAGAGAACTATGAAGTGAACCCTTTAAACACTATGAACCACAGGTATCCTCTCCTCCTTGAAGTTGTGACTGTTAGTTATTCTATTTCAGGGCTGGGAATGTGACCAAGACACGAGTATATCCAGGACTTCCTATCCCTTTAATTTAGCAACACTGACTGAGAACTTTAGCAAATGAATCTAATTGCAGGTAGAAAGCATAATACAGTAAATAGTGTTCAGGAGAAATTAAGTGAGTCGTTTGTGGAAGGGAACATAGGTCTCCTGGATCTATCTGCCAACAGATGGAATGTTCTTCCCACCAAAATGAGAAAAGCAAGACACAAAATAGGAGCTGGAGAAAGGAGAATGCAAAGCTCAGGAAGAACAAATTTTCCTGCATTCCATGCAAGTGATTCCACTATAATCCATGGAATCAAGTGAGCAGAATTTCCTAGGCCTGGATGCCAGGTGACTCCAAAGGAAGCAAGGGACAGGAAGAGGAATACCGGAAGCAGTCAGCAGAGGGGCGAATTTGTCTACTTACCAGATAAAAGGAGCACAGGGCAGAAGGAAAGAAGCATTTCTGAGTTTTAAATTCTGTGTGGTTAGAAGAATGAAAATGGGAAATCGGAATAGAGACCAAATTTAATAAGTAAAACAACAGTGATAGTAATGAAAATATTATTCCTAAGAAATGTTTGGCTTGAGTGAGGCAGTCACTGGTACTGTGGTGTGCATCCTAGGAAGCACTGCCCCCTAGAGGCGCCATGTGCTCAGCCAGCCAACAAAGTCACTCAAACTCAGCCAACTTGCCAGACTTGCAGGCTCCGGAGGGAGCTCAGAGCCTGCCCTAAATTAAGGTCCAGCCATCCCTGGAATCTCACTGGAGCCAGATTAGAGGGAGGGAAATTTTCTTTCTTGAGCATTCACAGACACTTTGGAAACAATATTTTAAAAATTTAGACTATAATACAATTAATCGAGTTGTCCCTTGGGGATGGGAGGGATTAGTTCCAAAAGTCTGGAGACATCAAAGTCAGGAAGTTACCCAAGTTGCTCATGTAAAGTGACACCTCATTTTCCTCTGACCTCTTCAATCCTATTTTACTTATATCATGCCTAGAATATTTGCACCTAATATAATGTAAATGTGATGTAAAATATTTTTTACTCGATTGTTTAGAGAAAATAAAAAATAAATGCTATGGACATCCAGTGCAGATGCGAGTTTTGGCTGAATATAATACATACAAAAATATTCTACAATTTCTTGAACTCGCAGACTCGGAACACTAGCTGAATATAATTCCTAACTCAGAGACACAGTGCATGCATACAGTGGGAAGGCTGTAGTTTTACCTGGCCTCTAGCTCCTCGGCCTAAGGCAACACATGCTTTTGTCTATTCTTTAGGAATACATGATCAATTATTTAAACAAAGGCTCACACAGTTTTCCCAAAAGTGTGGTCGTTTCTTCCTAGAATTTAGCAATATATATGTTCAGAACAGTGTGACATCAGATGATACTGAAATTGGATTATATGTTAATTTACGTATTCTCTTCAATTCCTATGTATTATTCCATTTTAAGAGAGACATTTATGCAATTTCAGAATAGTTAACACAAGTTGTGGGCACATTTAGTCAATAAAAAGCTGTCAGAATGGAAACCCCTGATGCACACAGACACACACATACACACAGATATAATACACATACTGTATATGATGTATGTAACATACATAATACACATTGCACATGAGAGGCATGGGCAGGAGTATGATTATTGGAATATTCTAAAGTGAAGTGACTATCAATATCTAATAAGTCTATCATTCTTACTTCACTTTTCTAAGTTGACAACAAACGTATCAATTTGTGCTTCCACTAGCAAAATAGATTACACAGTCTCTCACATACTCACTGACTGAATGCTAGTGATTACTTTTCAATCTGTAGCAATTAGAGGTATGCTTAAGGTGCACTCATTCATCTTGACCTGACTAGGTTAGATATTCCTAGCAAATGAGGGAAACTGCTTCTAGTCTGTGGGCATTCCCAGAATTGACTGACACTTAAACCACCAATCCAGGAGGAGGAGACTCACTCTGATGGTCAGTGGCACGCTGCCAGTGGCTGGCAGGAAAAGTAGAATAAAAGGGGAAGGAAGAGAAGGAAGCCTACCTGCACTGAAAAAGCTGCGCTCTGCTTCAACAGCCACGTGCCTTGCTCGGACAAGGCCTGGGAACCTGAGATTCCAATTTCTCTGGCCTTTGAGGTGGTGGCAAACTAGTGACTGTCCAAGGAGCTTGCAGGACATAGGTCTCAGGCTGGTCTGTACCCCTACTCCCCCCTGTTCTTGCTGGGCAGCTCTCTGATTCTCTGGCTCTTTAGCAGGCTGAAGAACCTCAGGGAGTAGCTTGCCTCTCATCCTCCCTAATAAAACCCCTGTACAGCCTATGCAACTATATTCACCATATTCATAACCACATTATTATTGTAATTACATACTATATAAAAATCACATCAAGTTTTATGTCCATTTCTCTTGATTCTTGACCTCTCAGAAACCCTAACCAATATAAATATTTGTACATTCTCAGTTTTGTAAAGCTTACTTATAAAGTCACCTTATGCTAATTTTACTCTGGGATGCTTGGAAGTTTTACCTGTCATTTCCATTCTTTGGCTACATTTGACCTGGAGCTGTATTTCCCTTATTGAAAATATTGCCTCTTTCATATCGATATATAAATTATTAATATTTTATATGTTCTTTCCCAGTTTTACATTTGCCTTTAATTTGACATAGGATTTTCTCTTGATTTACTTTGAATTATTACTATTTAATCTATTTAAGCATACAGGTCTTTTATTTATCATTTCAAGATATCATCATTGCAAAGACTTTCCTATTCTCAAGTTTTCTTAAGATTGCATGATTTTGTGTAAAGTTTGCTTTTCTTTTTAAGTATCTAACTCTCATCTCCTACAATGCAAACACAGATGTACAAGTGCATTGTTTTCATTTTCAAAAGAGCCACATGACATTTTGGTGTTCTATACATCATTTTTCACTGGATAATTGTACCTGCTTCATTTTATTTTTTAATTTTATTTTTTTTAGTTTTGTTTCTTTGTTTTTATGTATTTTTATTACTTTTAATAAGAAATAATATGACAGTTTCAAAACACGTTAGCAATGCATTCCCAATATTTGATATAATGAATATTGTGGTCTTCTAGTAGTTATACAGAGCACAGGGTATAGGTGTGATAATTTTTCTAATCACTGTTGATACAAACAATTTCTTCTCATTGACCTAAGAGATAGTAGCTGTATACATAATCCAATGTTCCATAATTGCAGTGGGTTATTGACAGAATTGGTGATGCTGGAAGCTGTTGATTTAAGCCTTTTACAATTCAGCATACTAATCTAGCTTTACATTTCATGCCTCATGGTTAAACTTTTCTGCTGGGTGGGTTAAGGGCAAGTTCAAGCAAGACCTCTATAACAAAACATGGAACTTTTATATCTCCCAAGGTCAGTCAAATCCCCTCAGGATTTACTTTGGAACCATGCACAGTGCTTTGTAGACCTGTTGTCGGAGTCAGCCATCTGGATGAATCATGGCCATTGTTTGACCAATTTGCTCTCTGTGAAAGCTTGAGGGAATGTTTTCTCTCTAGGTGGCTCTCCTTAGTTACCTGTATATCTTCAATCCCTTTCCTCTGTGGCCTCATAATCTCCTTGAACAGAAAATTTGGGTAACCACTGGGCTATAAGATGTTATAGCACAGGTTCTCTTATCTGCTCAGTCCTCACTGATCTTGAAGGGCAATGGCCAAAATACTGGCAAACCTTGTAGCCCTTCTTTTTCTCTAATTACTGATCTTTAAACTTAGATTCTTAAGAAAGATAGTCTCTAACAAATGGTGCTGGAAAAACTGGTACTGTGCATGTTGAACACTAAAACTTGACCCAGGTCTATCACCATGCACGAAAATAAGTCAAAATGGATTGAAGATCTAAATATTAAAAGAGAAACATTAAATCTCCTAGAAGAAAAAGTAGGAGAAAATCTTAAAGACTTTGGGTTAGGCAAGGAGTTCATGGACAAAAATGAAAATGCACGTTTAACACTGGAAAAATTAACAACTAGGATCTCCTCCAGCTAAAAAGTTTTTGCACATCAAAAGAAATTACCAACAGAGTGAAAATACAACCCACAAAGTTCAAAAAACATTTTAACTAGTAAGTATTCAGACAAAATTCTTCTATCTAGAACTTATAAAGTACTAAAAAAAAAAAAATTAGGATCCCAAAATTCAAAGACACAAATCCACAAATAGGCATCTGAGATGAACACACACGTCTCAGAGAAATTCAGTAAGCCTATAAATACATGAAGAAATGCTCCACATCATTAGTCATTCATGAAATGCAAATTGAAACAACACTTAGATACTGTCTCACCCCAGAAAGAATGGCTATCATAAAGAAATTAACCAACAGCAAATGTTGGAGAGGATGTGGGGAAAAAGGAATACTTCTCCACTGCTGGTGGGAATGCAGACTGTTGCAACTATTATGGAAAGCAGTGTGGAGACTCCTTAAAAACTAGAACTAGAAATCCCATTCAATCCAGCTGTTTCTTTGTTTTTAGTACTGCTGAAGACTCAACAAAGGCCTCACATATACTAAGTGTGTGCCTACTCTGGAACTAATTCCGAGTCCTTTTGGTATTTAATTTCTTGTCATAAAAAGAGCTGGACTTATTTATCCTGAATTTTAAGCCCTAGTGCTTTTCAGAAATTATTTATTTATTAGGAACAGGGTCTCACTATGCAGCTTAGACTCATAGTGATCCTCCTATCTCAATCTCCTCAGCACTGAGATTACAGGCATGCATCACCATGCCTGATTTTGGTGGCTGGCTCAAAAATCAGGGCTCTGGGGCTAGTATGGCATGCAGTAAAGGGGATCAAACCTGGGTCCTTTTACTGGCCAGACAGGCACTTAGACCACTAAGCTATCTCCCCAGCATATATCTTAGTACTTAAAATTTTTTTTAAAGAATAAAAGAAAAAGTTATTTTGAGACAGCCACCAATGTAGTCACCAACATTTTTAAAAAAGCAACTTCACGTTAGTATCTAATTCATTAAATATTATACAGTGCTGTTCATGGTGGCAAAAATATGAAATTATGAGGCTCAATGTTAAATTTTTTATATATGTTTTACTGAGGCTAAAAAAAAAAAAAATACACAACCCAGATGTTTAGCACTCTCTAATGTGTACTCCAGACTAAAGTACTAATGGCCAAGCTCAGGCACAGGGCTCTGCAAATGCAATCATTTGTGCTTCTGTGTTGTAGAACCAATCAGAAAGCACTTACATTTTTATCTTACAATGTCCACAAATAATAGTTTGACATCCTTAATTCATGTTTTAACCATTTATTTATAGTTTTAATTTTCTTAATATATATTTAGGACATGGTCTATGATCTATAGCGTCTCACTTTGCAGATGGACTCAGTGCTTTTCCTGTTTTCAGCCTCCTAAGCACTGGGATTAGAGGTGTGTGCCACCACACCCAGTCTCAGTCCCTGTCTCAGTAATCCCTGGGGGAAGAAGGTCTGGCACTGCACACCAGGGATGGAGTTGTGGCCACTAAGCTCTGCCTAGGCAGGCATTTTAGTCCACTGAGCTATCAGGCTGGCCCTATTTATTTATATTTTTGTTGGGAGACTTTGTTATATTTTGTCATTAGAGGCAATATAGAGGGACAGCAAAAAGCACTGCAACCTTGAAAACTTGTTTATCGTTTTCACTATTTAAAAATAGTATGTGTATTCCTGTGTTACTCTTGTGCAAATCTGCCATATCATATCCTTGCCTCTACACTTACTTTGGTATATCTCTGTGAACAGGCAAGTTTAGTAAGAAACATAGCCTAAAACCATTCCAGCTTGTTTTTATACCTCATAAAATCAACCAAACATCTGTAGCACAATATTAAGCAACACAGCTATATTCAATTTTTTTTTAATTTTCTCAAGATGCCTTATGTATATTTGTATCAGCAACTATAGACCAATCCACTCCATAATGATTATATAACCTTTAAGTTTCTTCATCTATACCTCTTCTCCTGCCAGAGCCTGAGGTTTTCCTACATTATCTATATGGATGACATCTAATGCATTTCTTTAAATGAGATATTTTTCCTGAAGTTGATGGTTTGTTTTAGAGATTTTAATTCAATTTGGTGTATTTTCAAACATTTTGGGGAGAAACAAGAGTATGAATAATCCATTCACAGCATTCTGATGCACAGTAATGTGGCACTATGGTTTGGTCCCCTTCTTAGCTAGGTTAAAACTTAGTGGGTCTAAGTAAAGTATCTTCACATACTGCAGTCTTTCAAAACTTCACCTAGCAATTTCAGCAGTCACAGACCCACCATTTTTCAGGAAGGAGTAGCAACATGGTGCTTTTGGATTGTACAATTTCTTCAAGTACGGGTCAGCTGAGATTCTTTGCTAAAGTCAAGATATTTTTCAGTATTTTCTTGCCTTAAAAGGCAGTTGCTATAGAAAAATCATAAGAATTTTAGGCTCTTTGTTTTTAGTCTCAATTTTTAGAGAAGCAAATGTATCTGTGCCAAATCTAGGTATGACTATTATGTCTTTAGTGTTTCTTATTTTGAGATTTTGTTGTTTTCATTCATTGTACTGCTTTCACTGTATACTCATACAATGATATTCTCAACATTAATGCAGTCACTTGAGGTTGAAGTGTATTACCATGGGCTTTGACTAAATTATTGATTGATAGACTTAGAAATTCTCAATTTAATATTCATGGATAATTGTTTCCAGAAATTCAAATAAATACAAGCTAAAACGTAACATATATGTAAATAGTAAGAATGGAAAAAAATGAAACATGTTCACTATTCAAGCGTCTATTTAAAATCACTTTCTGTGGAAGTAATCATATAACATATAGCAGAGGTCTTTGTTCCACTACTTTGTTCACAGGTATTAATCAAGAATGAATAAGGATCAATGCATCTAAATGTACAGGTTATAGTAGCTGTTAAAGAAACAAACAGGATATGAGGCTCAGGAAGACACAAAGTAAAAGTAGAAGTTGTGCCAATAGTAGGGACAATAAGTTAGCAGCTAAAGGTGACAATCCATAAAGGGCGAATGATTTTTAAATCAGTCTCTTGTTCTCAAGAAATATGAAACCTAATGGTCCTACAAAAGAATGTCCTGGGCTGAGGCATGCTTTTCTCAAGATACACCTTCATTTTGCTCTCACATTTTCTGTCCAAATTAACACAATTGTAAATGTCAGTGATGTGTTAGTAGGTTAATAAGTTGTGTGTGTGTGTGTGTGTGTGTGTGTGTGTGTGTGTTGTATGGGCATCTAGAACTTAGCATTATGCGTATATATTTTCCATGTCTCTACCATGAAATAAAAATAGTAAAATAATATCACTTCTGTATCATTTGTCTCTATCATGGAATAAAAACAATATAAATAATAAAAATAGCTTTTTGTTACTTTTACTATGTTGTAAAAATGATTACATAAACTGCAAATAAGACTCAAAAATATGAAACAATTGTGCACTGCATGATTAATTTGAATGTTTACAGTACTAGGCTCGTGTCATTGTCAGATTACTAATTTCATTATCAACTAAATACACGACTTTTGTCATCGTTGCTATGTATTTGGCACAGAGTCTCACTGTGCATTCTTGGACATATAATGATCCTCCTGTTTTCAACTTCCCCAATGCAGGGATTATATGCATGTAACATTACACCCAGTATCATTGGCCACCTCAGCGCACCTGGGTAGAAGGCCAGCTCGGCATGTGGTCCCGGGGATCGAACCCCACTGCCTGCCCTTGCCTAAGCAGGTACATAGACCGCTGAGCTATCTCACTAGCGCCAGGTAAATATGCTTTTATTTATTTATTTATTTATTTATTTATTTATTTATTCATTCATTCATTCATTTTATTTTATTTTATAAAATATTCTATGTTTTTGTATATTAGGGAAAGGTCTACAGGGTGCTCAGGGTCTCACTACTAGATTGGACTTATTGTCATCCCCCTATTTACAGCCTCCCAAGAGCTGGGACTACAGGTGCACACCCGCAAGCCCAGTCTCAATTGCCATTTCAGCATCCCAAGGGTGGGGCCAGCATGGCAACCCCAGGGATTGAACTTGCTGGTCCCTGTGCCTGCCTGTGGGTGCTTTAATCCTCTGAGCTATTTGGCCAGCCTTGTACAGACATTTTTAGAATTAAAAACTTAAATTAACCATTAGCCTCCCTTCTCTAGTGTCACTTGCATAAATGACACTTGTCTGTTCCAGCCTCAGTCTGCAAGTTTGTTAAACACAGAAGAGAAGATGCAGTGTTCACTCAGGGTTTTGACTTCAAATACAATATAATAATCTTTAAGATCCCTCTTAAAGAATTTAAAAATGTATGAAATAAGGTGGCCCACCGAAAGCGCAGTTACAGTTAATTAAGCACAGTTCAAAATGGAGATGTGCAGAGTCAGCTTAATGATTGCCAAAATACTCACACATCTCTAGGGCTTCACTATGATGTAAATGAGTGCATTAATATTAATATATCTAAAGAAAGAACGTGTCAATCAAAGCAACAATTGGTCAGCTTTGGGAGCAGAATCATCAGCTTCGAGAAGGATGAACTGGCATATCTTACCCACCCGGGAACTATCCACGAGATAATAACATTTTCTGCAAGCAAATCCCAAGATTTCCTACCCACGACAGACAAGATAGCCTTCCTGTACCTAAGTTAGAAATCTGTGCTCACCAACCTGATCTTTCTTTGACTTGTTGGCTGGTTTGCTAATGGGAGTGTGATCCTCTTAGACAAGAGCAGTCGATGCCAAAAGCTTTATCATTGCAAGTTTAAAAGATAAGTTTTTGTATGCATTTCACTATGTTCTGTTTTCTTGTAGCTTGCCTCAATGTATATAAATGGGACAATCCATATCTACAGCTGGCGTTTTTTTTTTTCACTATAAACAGCCAATACAATTTTTGCATGTTTAAATTCCTATTAGCTTTTATGATACAGAAAATTACAAACACATCTTAATCTTATATAATTATAGTAAACAACTCACATAGAGGAGCCTGAATAAATGGAAATCGGGACTGAGAGTGTCCTTGTTTGTCAAGGTGAATGTCCATTCATTGATAACTGCCTAAAGCCAGGCCAGCATTCCTAGGCAGTGAAGGCTGGTTGTGACCTAGTTTGCAAATGAATTCTTAAAAAGCTTGCTTTGCTTTACTCTGCATCCTAGGGAGAAGCTAAACTCTTGTACAATATTTCCCAGAGACTCAGTTGCTCCAGTCCATGGGGAGGACTGACATGACTAAATGACAAAGCAAAGCTCCGTACTTCTGCCTCATCTCAGCTGTCACCAGTGCATCTTACTTCCTACTTTAAATGCCATCATTTTAAAAATCAGAATTTCAAGTGCTGAGAGTAGTTTCTGTTTTCCTGTTCCCGATGCTGACTGATTAGCATGATCCACTCATAAATGCAACCATTTGTTCAAGAAATATTAAGTATGCATATTAGACCTACACAGGTGCATTGGTTCATAGCGAGGTTCCACGAAATGATAAAAATGTTGGCTTGGACTTTTTTCTTCTTTTTTAAAATCCTGAGGGGATTTGACTGACCTTGTAAGATATAAAAGTTACATGTTTTGCTAGACAGGTCTTGCTTTAACTTGGCCTTAATCACTCAGAAGAAAAGTTTAACCATGAGGCATAAAAAGTAAAGCCAGATTAGCATGCTGAGCTGTAAAAGGCTCAAGTCAGCAGCTTCCAACATTGCCAGTTCCACCAATAACCCAATACTATTATGGAATATTGGAGTATGCATACAACTACTTTCTCTTAATTCACTGAGAAGAAATATTTGTACTAATAGTGCTTAGAAAAGTTATCATGTCTCCATTTTATACACTGAACAGCTAATGTGCAGACAACAGTGTGCATTGGATTAATTATTATGGCTGTCCTACTAATATGTTTTGAAACTATCTCATTGTTATTTCTTTCTCATTAAAATTAATAAAATTAAAATAAGTAAGATGAGGCATTCGTCTTAAGATGTCTCTAATCAAATTCCTGGTTTTTATTTTTTTATTATTTTTTTTTTTTGTGATTGTCAAAGAATCCCAAAGAAATAGAAATCTCCAGTAAATACTGTGAAGCAACAGATTTAGTTTACATGCATCTCTAAAACAGATTAAATATAGTCTTCTGTTCAGCCCAAGAACAGAGCAAATCACAGGACAGCCGGGGTTGGAATGTTTAGAAAGGTCCAGAGTAATAAACATGTAGTTACAAGATGCTGTCTCCTTTTGGGGAAATTTGCCACTGAGTCTAACAAAACATTGACCAAGTCTATCAAGAGATACCAGTGAAGTGAGTAGAAGTTCACACTTCACAGATTGCACTCCGATTGATCACAACTACAGCCACATTTCTTGTGCTCAGGAAGGAGCCAACTCTACCTTTGGGCTTTTGCTTCTGTGTCACATGTACAGCAAAGGCTACATCTCCACAAGGGAAAAATGTCCCTGCTACTCACCTCTAAGAAGTCGAACGTGTCTAAGCATACGCTTTTTCTAACTGTGTTTGTCTTTCTATGGCATTGATTCTCTTTTGTCCCTTTGTGATGAAAACCAGCCTTCCATCATCACTGTATTGTTAAAACACAGGATGCTGTCTTTGTAGTTTGGTCCAAACAAATAAATTCCAGGATTTTTTTTATATATACTTTCGAGATCTTAATGTTTCAGTGTTACAGCTGTCCTCTAAAAAGTGGAATAAAAAAAAAAAATGTGCTACTATCAAGAATAACACAAAGCATTTAAAATTAGGATATTCCCTAACTGAAGAGCTTTAATAGCTTCATATTATTGGACCCTGATTTCTAAGTGTCTTTTGAGTTCTTGCTGGATTGTGAACTAGAGACACGCATTGAACCTGCCAGGCCACCAGGAAGCATTAAAGCATCCCTGCAGGCACCAGGGTGAGCTGCTTCCAACTGTGCATCGCAGACACAAGTATATCTAAGAGCTTCTGGAAATGCTTCATGCTTAGAGGTAAGTGGCTCAGGCAGAGGCAAATACAGTTTAGCATTTTGAAAATGCAACATTAATTAGGATGCTAGATAATGAGCCATAAGTGATAGTGCCTGCCACACTCATTCGTTTGCTAAATAGAGACCCTCCATGTGAGAAGATTTTACTTTTCAGGTTGAATTGAGCTTTTCCTCCAGTAGAGGGTGTTTCTGGAGATGCAGAGGGGAAGGAATCACCGAGAATAGCAGGACGGCAATCACAAGCGAGGACAGCGTTGGGCCAGTGACCTCTCTGCGCACTGCTGTGACAGTAAAGGGTGTGCAGAACCTGCTCCTGTTTCAGCAGGAGCTTACTGTCCTCTGAGAGGGGCCAAAACTTTCTTTTAAAAGGGTTGGCCAGTGGAGGATTTACTCAGTGACCCAAAAGGAAGAAGTGGTGATGGGTGGAAGGGACAAAACACCCCCAACATTCCCTTTATTATAATTGTAAGGTATAACTGACAAAATTGCTTGTAGTTAGGTATAAAAGGTATGCCTTGTGAAATGGTTAGATTAAGCCAATTAACATATTCATTGCATCTTTACATTTTGCTGCACTTGGCATTCTGCAGATCTGCAGTAACAACTTGTCCTTGCTAAACATAACAGTGCATTATTATTTATAACAACTACTATGCTGTAAAATGCATGCAATGACTGCAACGACAGCCCCAGAATATGCTTAGTAATGGTATGAATTTCCTATTTAAAAGAAGAAATAATACAGGTTATGGGTTGAACATAGTGCCCCTCAAGATTTATTTATTTATTTATTTATTTATTTTTTGTCATTTTTTGCATTTGGTGCAGGGTCTCACTACGCAGCTTGGACTCATAGTGATCTTCCTCTTCTCAGCCTCCCTAGCACTGGGGTTACAGGCATGAGCCACCACACCTGAACTCAGTTGCCAGCTCAGGGTGCCCTGGAGGCCAGGCTGGCCTGACAGGCAGGATCAAGGATCGAACCCAGGTCCCACTGTTTCCCATAGCAGGCTCTTAGCCTGCTGAGCAATCTCTTCCGCCTCCCTCAAGATATTTTGAAGCCCTAAGTCCAAGAAGCTAACCAAAGGAAACTAAAACAGACAACTTTAACTAGAAGGTCATATAGGCGTGAATCACATATGCGTATGTTTAACAGCAACAACTATTCTCAAAAGACTGTGGGAATAGCAATCTTGCAAAAAAAAAAAAAAAAAAAATTAAAAGTCCACTTCAACTGTACAAAAAACAATCACAAAACAACAGTTTTGCAAATACATGTGCCCACACGTATTTGTTTAATATTGGACCAACACTACATTTTTCACTGATCTTCTGAGAGAGAGAGTTACTTCAGAATATCTTCATTTCACCTTTCCTTCCCTTATCTTCCTTGAATACCTAGTGCATTACGGCACCTGTATTGTACTGCTCTCAGATTCCTAAACGTTACTTTTTAGAGTCATGATGGTGAACCTCTTAGAGTTTTTGTGACCATTAGCAGCCCACTGTGGCATGCATGTCATAGGTTTGCCACCACTGGGCTAGAGAGTCACTGCTTTTAAGGGGGGTGTACTTGAAAATACGCTTGTAGCTCATATAAGAACACTGAAGTGAGATGGTCCCATAATTCAATACAAAAGGTGTCTTAGAAGCAGAAAACACATGTGAACATACACACACACACAGACACACACACACACACACACACGATGACAGAAGCACAGGTTGGGGCAACAGAGCAGATAGCCACAGATTACCAAGGACTGATGGCCACCAAGAATGACAAAGAAGGATTCTTCCAAGTATCTCAGGAGAGACAATGGCCCTGCTGCCACCACTGGGACTTTCGGATTCTAGCACTGATCTTAAGAGGGGACACCCTGTTGTTCTGGAATATCTGGTCAGCGCCACTTCCTAGGAAACTAAAGCAGCATACGACTTTGTAAGTTGGACACTTGCATGCTTTTTTTTTTTTAATAATTTTTTATTTTATTTATTTATTATTTGTCTTGCTTCAGAACCTTTATTTGTTTATTCACTTATTTTTATGGCCAGCTCAGCCTGCCCCGAGGGCAGGGCTGGCGCAGCATGTGGTGCTGGGGATCCAACCGCGGTCCCTGAAGCCTCCCAAGCTTTTCCCAAGCAGGCGCTTTAAGACCACTGAGCCATCCCGCTGGGCCCTTGCATGCTTTTTGAAATTAGAGAAAAGTTGGATTTTCGTTGGAGTTGAAGTGATGCAGAAGTTACGTATCTCAGGAAAGGTGTCTGCATTCATTCTATGGAGTTGTACACAACAGCATTTGTAGTGTTTCAGAAAGATTTCTCCAAAATGATCTATACATTTGATAGACTAATCTCGAAGGCACAAATTGCAAAGCAATCCAGAAGGACCAGCTCCTCTGAAGGCACAAGGCATCAATCCAAAAACCACCTCACCACCGCTACTGTACCACAGGACTGAATGTTTAAAAGTTAATCTCAAAAAATACAGAATTTTTACGACTCACAACAGGGAAGGCTCTAATTAGCTAAGAGTTTTGTTCTTCTCAAGATGGTCCAACACTATTTAATGATTTCTGCCAATGGCAAGTAACTAAAATGGAAGGGGCTGAATTGTACAGGGTAATGTTTTCTCCTGTACCACAAGGAGCAGAGAAAGGGAGAAATCAATGTTGGCTGATGGAAAAAGATAAAAGTGTCAGGGAAAATAAATGTTTATTTTTAGTTTTTTCTTAAGACCTTGACAGTCACAAGAAAAAAAAAATAAAGATTAACAATTCCTGAAAGAAATTGATGGAATCACTCTTAATAACTGCTTTCTCATTTTTCAGCCCTGGAAATATATTTTATCCTAAGTTAACTTTCTCAGATCATAGGAAGATTGTTATTCCTTATTGATTCTGCCTGAAGCCTACTTGGGCATTTCAGAAAAGGCTCTGAGGAACCTCAGTCAGACTAAATGTGTCACATACACCACCAGCACTGGTCCTGATGATTAATTATGACTACTGGCATATTCTTTTGCATAGAAGTGGATAGGAGGTATTGTCTATACTTTTAAGTGACATTATTAAACTTTAATCTCACACATCCTTCTCATAAAGTAACTGAAGAAATGGTCCACTAGATGAGATACTTGAAAATATGAGTAAATACAGTTGTTTAAAGTGACATCTTCAATGTAATAACCACCGTGAAATGGATAGAGTCGTTCTAACTAGAAGTGAGCAATTATAATGAACGAGTCATATTTTCTGGTCTTCCATACATACACACACACACAACTCAGCATCCTTAACCTTCCCAGATAATATAGGATAATAAATATATACCAATAATATTATTATTATTCCATCCTGAAAACTTAACTCCAGGCTAGTGCAATAGTCCTTAAATTGTATCAGCTTGGGAAGTTTAGCTTAACTAAAAGGTTCAGCAGGGGGCTGGGGCCTTTACTTGGTAAACATCCTCATTCTGTACAGGAGGAGGACAGGGAGACAGTTTGAGAGCTACACTCACCCTGGGGGCTGGTGGCCTGCTTACCACATAAGGGATGAAAAGGGGCTTAGTCACCACCTCCTTGGGTTCTTGTTGCTTTTGCTGTGTTCTGCTGGGTTGGACTATTGCCCCTCACCCTGTCAAATATTTTGTTCCAGCAATGAGAGAAAAGTAAAAAAGTAACTAAGACATCCAGGTGAGTATATTTTGATTTAGTGGACAACTCACTGACTACTATACAAAACTTTAAAATATGAGTAGTTTAAAAACTACTACATTGGGGGATATCTAGTAGTTAGTTATTTCCTAAACTAAGTAATTGAGTTTTGAATGAAAGTATTTTTATTGGAATATAAACACAGGTGCTTGGGAGGTAGCTCAGCAGATTAAATGCCTGCCCGGTAGTCACAAGTTCCTGAGTTCAGTCCGTGGGATAAATAAATAAATAAATAGATAGATAGATAGATAGATAGATAGATAATAGAGCATAAATACAAAACCCAATTTTTCATTTATGTGCCTCTTCAAAATGTATTAAAAATAATAAACTATATGTTTAGCCCGTATGAAGGTGCAATAAACAGTATCTTAATTCTGTTATTAGGCAGCATTTATTCTCTCACTTTTTTCTTTTCTGAAAAAAATGCTAAACTATATTATATCAGCTGGTTTAGCAAAATGACTATTTTATCATTCACAATATATTTCATTATATTATAGTTGCAATTTATAGATTTAAAGAGGCGATGACTACTTATTTCTTTCTTTATTTATTTCAGTTTTTGTGTAACTGGAGATTGAACTCAGGTTCTTGCATTTGCCAGGCAAATGCTTATTCTACTGAGCTATTTCTCCAGAGCCAAGATAACTAACTTTAAAAGCCCATTTAATTTGTGAAACTAATAATTTTGACATTGTGCTTAGACCCCTCTTCTGGCCTCTGCATAAACTGATTTTGAGCCATAGAGCACGAATGTGCCTAACAATGATGTCCTAACCAAGGAAATCCTGTCTGTATTTATGAGTTTTCACCACACAAGAATCTCTTATGCATGAGCCTGCCAATTCTCAGAGCTCATATTGAATTCATGTGAAACACACGTGTTTAAGCAATGAGGAGAACAAATCAGGAAAATACAGATGCTATCAGTGTGCCCTGAATGTCTGTGTCCTTCTGCTGTACATGTAGTGGGATAATAATCCTCCAGGCAGTGGCATCACGGCAGGGACACATAGAGGGCAACGATGTCATAGCGTGAAGCCCTCATTAACGGGGTTCCAACCTTTATAAAAAGACTACAGAGTTTGGTGGTGTCTTCCTGCATGTGAGCTTAAAGTGGCAATAAAACTGATTGGGAGGGAGCGGCTCTCTGTAGTTGAGATCTGCAGGCATCCAGTCCTTCCCTTGTCTGCCTCCAGAATGTCAAAAATGAATCGCTGCTGTTTATAAGATTCCCAGTTTTTGATGCTGTGCTTTTGTTATAATAGCACAAACAGATTCAGGCTCATGCCCTTGCCAATTATGTTACCGGAAAATAAAAAAAAAAAAAAAAAAAAAAATTAACGCAGCATGTACCCTGGCTAAGCACTTGACAAATTTTCAGAGAAAAACAGGCTAGGTACAATAATTTTGAATCACAATTAAGCGACGTAAGATCAGTAGGAAGAAAAAGACATACACACACAAAAAAGAAAAACTCTGGTATGTACATATGCTCCTTACTAGTGTGAGTGCCCAAGGCACTAGCTCTCTTACTCAGGCTTTGCTTAGAAAGGGAAGTAGTAGCCAAGAGCTTGCTATTAGTTTAACTTGATAGACCGAATTCCTCTGGAAAGAGGAAAGAAGAAAAAATGAATACAAGAACGATTGTGCTAGTCATTGGTGCATATGACCACAGAGACATTCCAGTGAAGCCTTCTGAAGTGCAGCGTAGATTGTGCTCCAGAACTGTCTAACCAGGGATCAAATAAGCATCACAGTTAACAAATGGACTAGGATAATGTTCTGAAGACTACCAAGACAATAAGGTTGCCTATGTATTATCATGGTAGAGAGAATGAAATGGAGCCTTGATCTACAACAGAGCTGAACATGACTCTCTGACATAAAGCAGACATTTAATTGCCCTTATTGATGACAAATGAGACAGTACCAGAGGTATGATGGGTGATGTAAGTGAAGGTAAAGCATCTGGTTCAGCAGCTGTGATGCCTGGGCTTCTCTGTAATTTACCATATGTCATGGCCCACCAATGTTTGCGGTCTCTCATATGTGAAATGAATTGGCCCATGATTGAAACTATCATTCCTTCATTGTCCTGTGTCTAATGTTCACATACAATCTCTGATGTCTCCCCTCAAATGAAGTGTTATTAAATATTTAATATATTGGCTGAGCAGGAATACTATTATAGAATGCTACTAGTTCTTTCCTACCAAAACTACTTTGAGTCATTCCCAAAGTCAGGTAACCAATGTAAGGATCCTGCTGGCTAGTAAGCATGTCACTAAGTCTGGCATAAAGGACTATGTATCCCTACATGGGCCAAGTCTTCATTCAGATTCTGCCTCCCCACACCCCTGTTTGAACTGCTTTAACACAGTTCCATTGATTTCACTGCAAGCTCTCATTCAATACTTACAAAGGCCCTCAACAGGCCTCGATATTTTTCCTTCTCCAGAGTGAATTACTATGACATATGTCCTTTTGGGGAAGAACTCAGTCTTTTTGTACGTAAATGTAGCTTTAGAGATATTGCCAGGCCTATCTCCAAACACATCTGGCTTCTCCTTGAACTGATGAGTGTTGGCTCTATGAATCAGTTCAGAGTTGGAAACTGGAGAAACGAACATGATTTTCCATTGTGATGGCAAACGTCGATCTCTGCTAGGTGCCATTCCAGTGTATTTGTGTGGACCCACCACCACTCTACCCAGCTTGCCCTGTGTTTAGAAATGATCCATGCATACGTTAAGGAGCCCTGCCCTTGCTCAGAATGTTGTGCTCATTTGGATCTCCCTGGGAAGGTGGAGGAAGTGCTACTGTCTGGCTCCTGACATCTGAGAATCCTGCCAGCCCTCTGATTTTAGAGCTCCCTCTCCCAATGCAGCATTTCTCATGGCCAGCCTTGGAAACAGGCCCAAGCTTCTTGAAGATGCCAGTGCCCATCCAACCAGTGCATTCTTTAACTCTTAGTAACTTTTTATGCACTCTCTGAAAAGAACTCAAATGCAAATCCTGTTAACATGCTGACTACTCTGAGCCTCCTGATTTTTTTTTTTTTATCTTCTGCATCTCTACCTCACTTATTATAACTCAGGACAATATCTAATGTCAAGGAACCATCATAATAACTTATTAAACTTGGATCCAAGGGCCGGCCAAATAGCTCAGCAGATTAAAGTGCCTGCAAGCAGGTGCGGGGGCTGGGGTTTAGATCCCTGGGCCTGCCGTGCTAGCCCTGTCCCGGGGGCACACTGAGACAGTAATTGAGACTGGGTATCATGGCACATGTCTGTAGTCCCAGCTCTTGGGAGGCTGTAAACAGGTGGGTCACTACAAGTCTGATCTAGTAGGGAGACCCTGAACGCCCTGTAGAACCTTCCCTAGAAATATATACAAAAACAAAAACACAAACAAAAACAAAAGAAAACGAAAACAAGGGAAAAGCTTAGATCCAGATGTTCTTATTAATAGTTAAGCTCAATTTATAGAAAGATATTTTTACCTCGCATTTTCCATGGCTCATGACCATAAAAATAGAGGATCATGTTATGTATAATTTCAAATTTACTTGTAAAATCCTGGTGTATGGTCAAGACTAGCTTCCGTGGGACAGAAGAAACAACCTACATATCCCATTGGATTAATTGCAGCTGTATATAACAACAATGACTAAGAATTACTACATCTATAGGAGAAAGTACTTTGCATCTAAGACATAGGTACAGATATTATTTGATAAGGATTTACATTGTGTTTGCTACTGTGTCAAATGCTCTGTAGGTATTATGCTATTAAGTACATAGAGTAATATTTTCTGAAAAAGACTGGGGAATAGATAATAAAGGGTTTTTCTAACTAAAACATTTTCTATGGAATTAAATAAAACATTAATTCTAAGAAAACAGCAAATAGGTCTAGATTTCCCAAGGGGCAAAAATGATTATAATTTGATAAATCTAATTAAATTTTAAAATATTTGGTACATTAAGAATGAAAGTATTAGCAGTTTTTAAGTAAATTAAAGCATTGATCCTAAAAAACTGCCTATGTGCTATATAAAAATTAGCAGAAACTATTATTTGAGTGTATGATATCACCTGTTAGGAAAGAGTAGGTATTCCTTCCTTCACAAGCTATGCAGAATTCATTTACTTGCATAAGTATGAACCTAATCGGTGTCTGTATCACCTGTGCACAGAACAAGGTCCTCGTACTCATGGATGCATTGTGAAACAAGACTGTGGTATGGAGTATTTTTTTTTAATTCATAAAAATTTAAAAAACCAACCAAAATACTCAGTGAATTAAAGTCCCTGCAAGCAGGTGTAGGAGACAGGGGTTGGATCCCCATGCCTGCTATGCTGGCCACAGCCCCAGGGCACACAGAGAGCAACTGGGCATGGTGGTGAAAGCCTGTAATCCCAGCTCTTGAGAGGCTGTAAACAGGCAGATCACTACGAGTCTGATCTAGTAATGAGACCTTCGACACCCTGTAGACCTTTCACCCATAGTGATCCTCTTGTCTCAGCCTTCCTAGCACTCGGATAACAGGTACGTACTACCACACCCATTCTCGGGACAGCACTGCAAGCCGGGGTTCCAGATGCAATACTGGGGTTGAACTCTCTAGGCAGGTACTTAGCCTGCTGACTTGTCTCCCCAGACCCTGATAAGAAAGTTTGGGGCATAAAATTCAGACCATTGCCCCAAACTCACTCTTTCTACATCTTACACAAAGTCTTATTAAAAACAAAACAAAACAAAAAAAAACTTAAGTTGTTTTCATTGGAGATATCTTACATGATGAGGGCGAGTCTAGTTTACAAAAGTATATTATACCAGAAAAAGCTAAGTTAAGAACCTATATTAAAAGATAGTAGTAACGTGTGTCAAATTCTGTAATACACAAAACTCAACCTTTACTAAATATAGTGTTAGATTTTCTATTTATTGATTTATTTAATTTTTGTAGGTGGAAGGGTCTACAGGGTGTTCAGGGTCTCACTACTGCATCAAACTCACAGTGATCTGCCTGTTTATAGTCTGCCAAGAGCTGAGATTACAGGCACATGCCACCATGCCTAGTCTCAACTGCCTTCTCAGTGTGCCCTGGGGAATGAAACCCTGGGCCCTGGGCCTGCTTGCAGGAGCTTTAATCCGCTCAGCTATTTGGCTGGCCCAGTATTTAACTTTCTGACTAGATATCAGAATCTAGTTTTGTCTATATTGATTGGACATGAATCCAAATATATTATACTGGTATTTTTCATGCCAATGAATTAGTGCTTTTGTAAGAAATTATTGAATAGACTAACTCTAAAAAGCAATATAAAATATTTATCCCAAGTATTCTAAAGATAGTACTAATGGTTTCAAACTCAAGAAAATAAATACCAAGGTTTGCAAATGTTTTTTTTCATAGTAAGATTATAGGTTTTGCGGCTATGAAGACAGTTCAGTGGGCTGACTGCCTGCCTGGCAAGAGCAAGGTCCCAGGTCCAATCCCTGGTATCACATGCTGTGCTGCGCAGTCCCAAGCCAGCTACTGAAATAGGGTATGGTGGCGCACCCCTATAATCCCAGTTCTGGGGAGACAGGAGGATCGCTAGGAGTTTGAGCTGCACAGTGATATCCTGCACCAAATAAATAAAGATTAAATAAATAAGTATTTTTTTTAAAAAAGCGTATGTTTGTGATTTATAAAGATTTCCAGACACAAAAGATCAGTATTTCTACAATTGTTTCATGGTCAGGATTATATTTATATATAAATTAAGTGGTTGAATATGATTCTGCTATAAATTTGGAATGTGACCTTACCATATTGTTTTATGCAAGGGCTAAGGTTTGATAGATATTAAACACTCTTAACATTTCTCAGATTCATGTTTTAGAAATAAATTTTGGAAATAATGTATTTTTAGAGACCTTGAAATATATCTCAGTGATTAAAAAAATGTTATCCACATGAAATATTACCCAGAAAGTCTGCATATAAAATACATGGAAATAGAACTGTTTCAGAAAACAAAACAAAACAAACAAAAAAAAAAGCATATTTTCTCTGTGTGTGTGTGTGGGGTGGTGTGTATGTGTATGGTTGTGTGTGTGCTATTTTGTTTTGTGTTGCAAAAAGAAGGAAAGAACAGTATCCCGCAGTCTGACAAATATGCATATCCGCATTTGCTAGTAAAACAGATCTGAAGCCCCTCCCATTACACAGTTATGACGACTGTGTTGTCATGTAAATGTCTAGACTAAAGCTTGCTACTCAGAATTTCTCTTCACAAGTCTGTCATATGCTCTGTCTCATGGCCTTGTTGCATGAATAATGTGATACAATGAAGAGCTCCACAGTTATTTTACCAGAGAAGATGAAAAGTCCGTTTCGTGATTCACAAGGAAGAGGAAAACGTGTAAGGTCAACAGAGCACATCTTGAACAACAGCCAGAAAGGACCGAGTTGTCCTCTCAGATGTCAAAATGTATTCAAAATTTGATATCGAGAAAGATAATGTGAAGAATGAGGCAATTTTGTTAATGATAGCAGTAGCATTTGAAGGCTGATTATGCTGCATAGATGAAGAAGGAGAGAGAAAGAGAAAGGAAAAGAAGACAAGGGCTAATAACTCATGCTGTGAACGACAGGACTGCCAGGTGATGGAGCTGTCTGATGTAGGAATATATATATATTAGAAGTAAGGCACACAGGTTAGGGTATCTTCAATAGCTACAGAGACCTCGTTCAAGGTGGTGTGAAGTTCTGAAGCGAACAATGAAAATTTAAATGACTAGTCCTTTAGAAAATAAACTCTGGGACGAGTCACGGCCATTGCTTGGCCATTTTGCTTTCTGTGAAAGCCTGAGAGAATGTTTTTCTCTGGGTAACTATCTTTAGATGCACTATAGTTCATTCATCCCTTTCCTCTGAGGTCCATAATCTCCTTGACCAGAAAATTTGGGACACCTCTGAGTTATAGCATATTACAGCACAAGTTCTCTTACATCCTGGGTCTTTATTGACCTTGAAGGGCTAAGGCCAAAATACTGGCTATCCTTATAGCCCTTCTTTTTCTCCAATTTTTGGTCTGTTAACTTACATTCTTAATCCTTCAGCAGAAAAGCTTTGTGATACTATTACTCTATAACATAGGTACTTGAGCTTATCATCACTGGCTTTCTGAGTATCAAATATCTTTGACTTAGCTTGGAAATGATATTTTCTGACCATCATTGATATTCTAATAACTTTCCTTACAATGTGATATAAGCAGTTACACAATTTTGACATAGATATTTGGAAATTCAAGGAAATACAAAATTGTACCCTGTCAAGAATATGGTATTTGGCCCAGTCTCTTATTTTCAAGTACTACTCTTGATAGAATGACAGTAACTGAGTTTACACCAG
>PVJA010002525.1:0-106025 GCA_004027025.1 Myocastor coypus
TCGTCCCCAGAAGGTGGCAAAGATACCAGGTTCACAGGCTAAGAATTCTCTGTAGAGTGGGGGACAAGTGGAGCTTGGGGGTGGTGAGGAAAGCTCCTATCAGCATTTAAGCTCCTTTAAAAAGAACCTCATATTTGCTCTGGGATAGATTTGGATTTTTAGTTTCTCTCCAGAACTGTCCTGTGTGAACACACCCAGGGCTCAAATGTTCCTGCAGATTCAGATAGGAAGAGGTGTTCCAATCCTGGAACTCCAGAGGGAGGGTCTGAGACCAAGCCTACTGAGCTGGGGGGCCAGGAGACCCACTGGTATTTGGATCTATGAACGCTTCCTGTGGGTGCAACAGGGAGGAATTCTCACCAGTAAGATTAGGATAAGAGACAGGGAGCCCAGAAATAAACATCACTCCTGGGTACCTCATGGCTGCAGCTCCACATGCAGCCTTGCACTGAATTCGGCCCCACAGCCGTGAGCTCCCCCACATTTCTTGTATTTATCTTTTGCTTTGTTTTGTTTTTGCGGAACTGAGGGTTGAACTCAGGCCCTTGCGCCTGCCAGGCAAGCGCTTACTCTACTGAGCTGTTTCCCCAGCCCCTCTTGTATTGATCTTAACATTGCCTTTTTCTTATGATTTTCTGAGGCCATCACTATTTGCAAATTTTTTTTTAATCACAATTATTCCAAATGTACCCTGGGTTGTAGCTGACCAAGAAACTGGATGATCTAACATTTATATATTCCTAAATTTTGCAAAAGAGTTCTTATCCTCTTATCAGCTATTTAGGATTCTCAAACACTGCTGCTTTTCTGAAGCTAACAATATACAAGCCAGGCATGGTGGCACATATCGGCTTTCAAAGTACCTGGAAGACTGATACGGGAGGATTACTGAGGACAGTATGTGCTATATAATGAGTTTAGGCCCAGCCAGAAGCACGTAGCAAGACTGTCTCAGTCCCACTCCAGCAAAAAGATAACACAATTTGCTCAGCTACTGGCAAATCTTTTAGCACTACAACACATATCCGTTTCCTTTAAGTCAGGCCCTCTGTTACAACTGTCGGTGTCTGTGGTGTTGAACGGTTACATGAAGGGCTCAGCTTCCAGAACTCTGCTGCCTGGGAGACAGGGATGAAGGGCACTCCAAGTAGGAAGCCCAGGCTGCCTCTCCTAGAGGAGCAGGCCAGCAAAGCCAAGACCTGGACGAGCTGCTGAAATCTCACCTTGGAGATGTTTTGTTATGTCTCAGAGACATGCAAAGCAATACGCCCTTAAGTAACTGAGCACCTTTACACAGCCAACCGAAAGCAGCGCCATGGGAGCAGTGTACTGGAAAGAATGAATTCCATGGTCAACTTCCTAAAGAAGTTCAGAGAGGAGGTGTTGGGTTTGAGTTTATATAAAAGAGGCTGGAATGGCTTGGAGCCTTGGGAAGCTGATAAAGTTCAGACGGCTGGAGACCGGCTTCAGGGAAAGTGGGTGTCTGGGTTTGACACAACAGCTACTTCTAATCCATCAGAAGTGGCTGATTACTCATTTCTTCTTTTAGTGTTTTTCTTGTGATTCTAAACAACTTCCTGGAAAACCAAGGATGACTTTGTCATCAAAACAGCTCTTTTCAAGTTAGATACAGTCCCCTCCATGCCTTCTTTCCTGTTTCGGTATTTCTAACCATCTGCATGTGGACCTCTTTGAGTCACACACCTCAGTAAAATGCAGAGTACAAACAAAGCAGCTGGGACTAGTTACATTAAGCTCTCATCAAAGGAGCTGAGGCACCAGCGAGGGCCTCTGCGGCCAGGTGCAGTTTCCCTGTCCACTCACTGAACCCAGTAACCTCTGAACTCCTCTGGGAGCCTGGTGATGAGCACACTCACATATGTCTCCATTTTCTACAAGGTGAGAGGGTGCACAAGGGAATTTGATTCACAGCAGTAAGTTCTCCAACTTCGCCTTTCCTGCTGTGGCAGTGGTGCTTCTAGCTAAGCTCAGTCACTATTTTTCCAGGGAGGCAGCTCTCAGAATGTCAATGGTCGTGCGGCAGCAGGAGCACAGCTCTGAGGACCCCCCACAATGGTTTGGCTATGACTGCGAGGGCAATCCCCTGATGGAAGACCAGGCTCCGATGGAAGACCAAGCTCCGTCGGCAGTCGAGGAAGATGTCATCTACATAGCTGACGAGTCCCCAAACCCAAGTGAACAGGAAGCAGTGTAATCTTCAGCCTCCAGCAGGAATAACAAAATATCTAGAGCTTGGTGATCTTTCTTTATCTGACATAAGCATTTCTAGGAGTTGGACTCCACAAACAATATAAAAAGTAGCAAATCATCTTCTGATTTTCACTGCTGCTGTAATTGTTTCTAAATACATCATTTTTCTTCTGTCTGAATAATCATGACTCCTAGGTTTCATTCCATCCAGCTGATAGTTTTAATAAGATGATAAACTCTAAGGTGACAGTAATAGGAAACAACCCTGAGAAATGTGACTTCCAGATCAGAGATTGAGAAGTTTCTTTCTGGGCAAGAGAGGAGAAGCAATCATAAAAGTCAAGGTAAAAGAATCTGAGCCAGGGAACTGACTTGAAGGATCTGTGAAACTTTATTATAAAACACATAGGTGCACATTTTGAAAGGAAAAGGGTTTGCTTATCGTTTCCAGACATTTAAGAACAAAAGAACTAAATGTCAATTAACCCTGGAATCCTTTCAACACTTGAGAAGCAAATGAAATAGAAACAGGGCCAGTCTGTGAACCTGCAGGGCCTCAGATCTTTTCAATCAAGTTGGCACTGTGGAGGGATACGTAGCCTGCAGTGTGCCAAACGATGCTCCCTGTGGTTTTTGGCGGGAGGTACAGGCTGCTGGCGTTGGGTCTAGATAGCATGAAGCCCTCCCCCAGGGAGCTAGCTGCACCTTCACTTGATGTCACGTAACACTGACGGTGGCTGAGTCCAGGAGGACACACAGCCCTGCCAACCATACGCAAGCCGAGTCTGGGACCTGGCACCAATCCTACGTTTCTGTTCCCACAGTTCTGCATATCTCTTCAATGAGATCAACTCCTGGCCTTTCTGTATGTCGAAAGACAGGTAAAAATTTAAGACCATGACAGGAAAGTTATTATGAAAAGTGTTCAAAGGGCTGTCCAGAGCTTATTACAGAGTATTCTGTGTTAGCTTAAATGCTTTTTAATAATACTCAATAATACCCTCTTTTTGAAAGCTTTTTTTCTTTAAATTTTATTTATTTATTTTTTTCTTGTTTCAGAATCTTTATTTGTTCACTCATTTTTATGGCCGGCTCAGCCCACCCCAAGGGCAGGGCTGGCACAGCATGTGGTGCCGGAGATCGAACCTCGGTCCCTGAAGCCTCCCAAGCTTTCCCAAGCAGGAGCTTTAGACCACTGAGCTATCCCACCGGGCCCCTTGAAAGCTTTTTAAATAAGCAGGAGAGAGGAATTTCTGGGAGTTAAATAGGAAGTAAGACCTGAGCCAAGGTCTGAAGACAACATTGGTGAGAGTGAGAGTTTTAACTAAATTTGGAGATTTCTGGCAGCTGCATAGATGTTGGCTCTGCAAGGCTGATGTGATGCAGAGCGTGTGGCGCACACCAGAGAGACCTGTAACACACTGCTTTCTACATGCAAAGCACCTGGGCCAGGAGGGCTAATGAAGGGACCCTTCCCCCCCCTCCAACCTCCATGCCCCCCGCACGGTGCCTCATGCTCACAGCTTGCTATGAAAATCTTTGACAATATCTTTAAAACAATAGGAAGGAGATGGTGTCACTGAACCTAGGGAGATAAATTTTAGAGGCAAGGAAATGTACACAAAAGGGGGTTAGGAGTTAGATATTAGGAGTTAGAGTTTGGAGCCCTGCACAGGAGGGCTGGGAGGATTCCGCTAACAGTGTGAAATGCGCCTGCCCCGGGTGTGCTCAGGTGGGCCCTTCTGGCTGCTGTCAGCTACTTCCACCAACTTTATTTCTAGTCCTCAAAATATCTAATGACATGAGGGGAAAGATGGATGAAAGACCTATCTCCTGGCCTCACACTGTCCTCCGCTTAGCAGCTAGACACGCATGCCGCCACTGTGGCTAGCATTCCACTGCAGGGAGCTTTCAGCTTGTACACACTTCCCTTCCACAAGGCTGGCTCGCTCTCTCCCTCTTTCTCGCTCTCTTTCTCTCTCCCTCCCTGTCTCTTTCTGTCCCTTGGTCTCCCTCGCCCTCCTTCCTTCCCTCCCTGCCTGTCTCTGTCTCTTTCAAGACTGGGCATTGCTATGGAGTCCAGGCTGAACTCAGAATGTAGATGAGTCGCAGGACCCTCTGCCTCAGCTTCCAGACTGCTGGGATTACCAGTGTGTGCCACCATGCCCAGGCTTTTACTAAATGAGGAGAAACCAAACTCTAAAGAAATGGACCCTAAACAAACAGGAGACAATTACACATCACATATTTGGAAAAGTTTATTAAAAACAAGTGCTTAAGAACTGACTTTTCCTAATCATAAAAATACAATTCAGTACATGGATCTCTTTGGTGTTAAACAACTAAAAGGTTCCAGGAGTAGAAAAAGTTTGAAATACAATGTCTACAGCACACCATTATATAACGAAAAATCTATCTTTATATATCTGTAAATAAAGTGCCAGTTTTTTCCCTCTTGCAAGGTACATCTTAAATTACACAAAAATTATTAACAATCAGAGCAACTGCTTCACATTTTTAAGTGTTTTACAATTCCCACATATGAGGCCACAGTAGGCAGTGCGTCACATGAGGGGCACAACACGCACAGCTGCAGTGCTCTGCTCTCCGGACCCATGCTCTGGGGTCAGGCTGCCCCTTAGGGGGTGCAGCTGGGGAAAATGAGCCACCAAGAGAGCACCTCACAGGCAGCAAAGCAGGTGCGTCCTGGAGGGATCTGCCCTCACCAGGCAGGTGCGCTAAAGCCCAGATGCCCCCAGCTTTGGAAGGAGCCACACGAGGACCCAGTCATCACCGTGGGCTGGAAGACAGAGGGGCCACATGGCAAAGGGCTGGGGGATCTCCAGCAGCTCAGCACGATTGCGAGCCAACAGCCAGCAGTCACATGGTCCTAAGGAACTAGAATTTGCTATAATCTGAGTGAATGTGGGAGCCTCCAGGTGAGCACCCCACCCAGCCAGACCTGGACTTGAGCCTGTGGACGGCAGCACAGAATCCTGTGAGCTTGTAGCCTACGCAGGGGTGACCGGCTGAGTATTTGCTTTCACCGTTCAACCTGAGACATAAGGGTCCCCACTTCGCAAAGGCTCTGCCTTCTATGGTATCGATTACCTACAGCTGCCAGAAATACGTAATCTGTGAGTTTCCTAAGCAGCTGCCTCAGTCTCTCCCTGGGGCTTGATCGAAAGCGGCGCCGTCATCTTACTGATGCCTTGGGGCCTGGAGTGTAACACTGGGCTCAGATGCAAAAGAAGTCACTTCTTTGATGTGACAAGGTGAGAGTTGTCTCTCAATCCAAAGAGAGAAAACATCATCCTCTGGTGTTGTGAGAATCCATGATGAGCATGGATGCCTTAACGGTGAAATTGTGAAGGAAAAAGAAATGTAGACTGGTTTTCTCGCTACACCTCCATCGGCAACAGTGCACAAGCGCTCACCTGATATGGAAAGACATACAATTCATGTTTGTATTTACAGGGAAAACGTGTTACACATGGGGTTCTGTACCATCTGTGGATCCAGACATCCCCCCAGCAGGAGGCAGAACTACTGTACTTTCTTACAGAGCAACAGGAGATGAGTACAACAGCTAAATTCAAATTTTGAAAAAGTCTTTCCCAAACAGTTCGCCCATATTCATGCCCAAAGTTGTTTTCAGTAGTTATGTACCATCCGTGGAGTCTGCACTGCCATGGTTCCAGGCCTGCTGATCACTGTTAAAAGGCAGAGACACAACTTAAACTCTTCTTAGTTCTGTCGTTTCAGGGACTGAAACCAGGTTTGGCTTCTAAAACTTATGGTGCCTTCTGGGGCAGCAGCACGAATCCAGTTTTCTTGTTTCTGTGTTGGATTCATGAACCCTAAAACATAAGATTGCATACAGTTAAGCCTTAACGGGTCAGGGCGATATTTGCTTATGTAGATTTTACCGACATACCCACTTCTCTAAAACCCAGTCAGAGCTCCAAATGCCAGAACTCTCAGTAAAGGATGGCTTCAGGTGGGCAAGAGCTGAGAAGAGGCTAGCCGGGCTTGGTCCCTCCTTTGATTTGGAAGTTAAGTCTGTTCTCTATCTGCATTGTTTTTCATGTAGGTTTTCAAAGGAAGCTTTTTTAAGGCACAATGGACAAAGTCAACCATAAGCACCGGGAGTATGCAGTGAGCTAAGTGTATGTATGAAACCCCGGCAGCCATCAGCTCAGTCAGGACCCTGTGCGTATCCGTTATTCCCACACTTTTCCTTGGGCTTGGAACAGCCCCCAAAGGCCACCGTGTATACTGAAGGCCACTGTGTGTGTGTCGCTATTGGGAGAACCTTTGACAATTGTCTTTATCAGTCCACGCTTGTAGTCCACACCACTTCCACTCACTGTGGAGCTGGTGCAGGTACAGAACACATCTTCATTCCTTCTCGTCCCTTGCCTGCCTGTCCTCATCGCTTCTGATGGAGAAACATCTGGCTCCCTGCTTCCTAGCATCTGTCTTTTTAAAATTTATTTTCTCTTTATTACTCTCAAGAGAAACTACGCAGATCTCTAGCGATGTGTGTGACTTCCCTTAACATTATCATGCCAAGGTGTATCCACTTTCCTACAAAGGACTCAGATCTCTCTGTATGGCGGCACAGTACTCCACTGTGTGCAGAGATCTCTTTTTGATATCCCTTCATCTATACACAGACATACAGGCTGTGTCCAAGACCTAGCTACTGTGAACTGTGTTGCTGTAATAGGAAAACATTTTGCCCACAGTCCCTCAGCAGATAACTAACACCTACAATACATAAAGAATTCAAGAAGTAAACCCCCTCCAAAAAAGGACCCATTCATGAAATGGGCAAGTGAATGGCCCCTTCACAGAAGGTGTACAGATGGCCAATAAATACAGGGAAAAAATGCTCAACATTGCTGGCCTTTGGAGAACACAAATTGAAACAACACTGAGATTCCATCTCCAGAAAGAATGGCCACCATCAAGAAATCAACCAATAACAGAAGCTAGTGAGAATACACGGAAAAAGGAAGCCCCCCGCCAACTGTTGGTGGGAATGTAAATTAGTACAGCCTCTATGGAATTCAGTATGGAGACTCTTCAAAAAACTAAAACTAGAAACCCCATTCAACCCAGCAGTTCCCTGTTGTATCTTTCCAAGAGGGTTACAAACATCAAACTATGGAGATCCACACAGAGCCACACATAGGAAGTAGGACCTTTCAGCCTGCTGAAAGGAGCTCGGATCTGTGGGGCTATGCCCTGGAAGGGGATGGTGTGGCCCCGGCCTGCTTGTTCTCTTTTGCACCTCTAGCCTTGAGGTAAGCAGTTTTGCTCCAACACTTACCCTGCCATGCTGTGTGGCTTGTCACAGCCTAAAGACCATCAGGCCAATAGATCATAGCCCCAGACTGTGGGCCAAGACAAACCTTTGATTGTCATGAGCTGAACCCCTAGGTGCTGACTGTAGTAACAGAACCTTCCCTTCATCCCTCGCCAGCCCATCCCTGTGACTAATGGTCACTTTGTCACTATGGCTTACTACACTTCCTAAATTTTATATAAATAGGGTCTTCTTTCAGCACAGTTATTTTGGGGCTCTCCCCACTCTTCTATGCACCAAGGGTCCCTTTGCAGGCAGGTTGAGCTGTACCCTGCTGAGCATCCAGTCTCCTCTCAGATCCCTGTGCCTCTCCCACTCCCCACAGCTCTCCTGAGAGCCTTGACCCTCGGCTCAGCTGGGCTCTGGGTCCCCCATGTCAGGGTTCATATCTAAGCAATGAACCAAGCCTAAAACCCCATAGAGAGATGTCACCTTGTTAGAAAAAAAGTTATGTGAGCTACTCACAACCCATGGATAGACACAGAGCTGGTCCAGGCACCTCTCACACCTAGAGAGTGCACCCCAGAGAAGACACACTGAGCACAGCTTCCAGTAGGTACACAGGCCAGCCAGAGAGGGTCCTAGGCCTTCTTTGGACCTCTGAACAGTGCATAATGCTTACCACTCACTAAGAATGATACAACAGAGTTGGTCATCAGTAACAGCAAGAGTAACGCAAGCCACAGAGCAGGCAATCAAGTAAAATTATAGGGGCGGCACATGGAAACACTATGGGATGCCTGAGCTGGAGGGACTCCATTCTGCTGGCACAGCCTCTTGCAGAAAGTATCCAGAAGTCATGCTGCAGAGGAAGGCCAGAGCTCTGGGCGAGGTGGGCAGCACTTCTGCCTCTCTGCCTGGCAGGCTCTGTGAGGAGGGCCCACATGGGGCTGAGCTCAGCCGCTTATAATAGCAACTCCCTAAGCTGCTCATTAGCTCCAAAATTAGGCTTCGGATTGGAAATTTTCACAGGAAGAAAAAGCAATCTGCTCTTATTTTCTAAGTTTCTTCTTTTGCCCATTTGATAAGTAAGGCCAATGGGCTTTCGGGAGCTGAACAGGTGAGGAATCAAAAAAAAAAGTTTCTCTTAAACCCCATCATGTGCTCATAAAGCTTGTTTTTGAGAAGACTGCTGCCTCTCACCTGAGGTCCCCAACATGTTGTCACTTAGTGGATTTACATATCCGAGACAACACACAGATCAGAGGCAGCCCATGCTCAAGACAGTCCCTGCTGCTCTACGGAAGTGCCTTGTGTGAGTCCCTGGACTCTTGCACTGTGAGCAGGCCATCACGTCTTTCTTCTGTAGTTTGGCCCTTCCTGGCTCAGGAAGTGGGGGCCACAGTGTAAGACATGTAATAAACCGCACACGCAGAAAGCCTCAGCAGCTGTGCATCTCAGGAGCGACCAGGGAAGCACACACATTCCGCAGAGAACTGAAGCACCCCAGACAGCAGAGGGACCATGCTCTGTGGCTATGCTGGCCCCCCAGCTCCTAGGAGTGCTTGGCTCCATGAATGTCTGGGTGACTAAGGCAAAGGCGGAGGGCAGGAAAAGAGGGAGGGATGTTAGGGGAAGAATTTTGTTTGTAAATAGATCTGTTGAGTGGTACAGGTTAGTGGCAGTGGAAATGGGCGAAAATAGTAAGATCGAGTCTGCAGGTACAGATTTGGAACTGTACACATAGAAATGATGGCTGAGAATAGGGGCTTAATTACATTTATTCTTTTTTTTTTTTTTTTCATTTATATATTTGGTACAGGGTCTCACCACGCAGCTAGGACTCAGGGTGATCCTCCTGTTTTCAGCTTCCTCAGTGCTGGGACTATAGCTGTGGGCCACCACTGTCAGACTTGGTTGCTGGCTCAGCACGCTGTGGGGGTGGGGCTGGCACAGCATGTGGGACCAAGAAATGAGCCCTGATCCCTGCGCTTGCCAAAGCAAGTGTTGATCCACTGAGCTATCTTGCTGGCCCTTTATTTATGTTTAAATAATGAAGCTATGACAAAATGGCTTTCATTTACAATTCAGACATGTCTGCGTACGTAAATAATTTGACTGTGCATCAGGGCAGCGCTGCTCACGTTTGTATCACTGTTTTCCATGACTGGGTCTAAGTTAGTTAGTTAACTTATGGGGTTTTTTAATCAAACTCAAGTAGATCGCTACAACTTGATTCTTACCACAGTGGACATACTCGGGCATTCATAGATTTGTATGCTGTAACTAAGAGCCTGCCAATCAGACACTCATTCAGATCTAGTACTGTACAAATATTGGTTTTATGCCTGTTATATTGATTGTCTATGACTTATTAGTATCTATTAATTTTACAAAATATTAGGCTGCAGCACAGATTTAATCACAACCATTCCCCCAGTAAAGTTCCTCAACACCCCCTCCCTTCCCCTCTATTCCTTTCCTCTTCCTTTAACAGCCTCCTTCTGAGTTCAAGTCATTGTTCTACCTTCCACATGTGAAGCAGAGCATGTGATATTACTCTTTCTGTGTCTGATTTATTTCACTTAATGATGATCTCTAGTTTCATTCATCATCCTAAAGGTGACATACTGTTCTATACAGCTAAACAATATTCCACTGGACATAAATATACATCTCACATTTTCTGTATTCATTCACCTGTTGGTGGGCATCGCACCTAGTTCCATATCTTGGCTACTGTGAACTGTACCCCAGTAAGTGTGGGTATGTAGGTGTCTTTATAGCAAGCTAACTTCAATTCCTTCAGGTATACACACAGGGTGGTAGATCTGGCTCAGAGCTAGCTCTATTTTCCATGGTTTGAGGGACCTCCACCCTGACTCCTTCCTGGGCTGTCCTAACTTACATCCCCACCAGCGGCACAGAAGGCCTCCTCTCTCCCACTCCTCTGCACACTTGCCCAAATTCACTGTTTTCTCTATTCTTAATGACAGCCATTCTGTCTGGGGCAAAAAGGAATCTAAGTGTAACTTTGATTTATATTATCTTACTATGTAAACACATTAAACCTTTTTTCCTACACTTATTGATCATTTGTGCTTCTTTTGAGCAGTTTATTCAACTTTTCATGTGTTTATTGATCAAGCTATTTTGATTTGTTTCTTTCTTTTTTTTTTGGTGTTGAGTGGCTAGCAAAGATTTTTCTTCCATTCTGTTGTTTGTTCACTTTTAGCTGTTTCCTTTGCTGTCCAGAAACTTGGTAATTTGATACAGACCCAGTAGTTTCTTGCTATTATTTTTGGTGCTATGGGAGACTATTCAGGAAACCCTTACCTGTGTTGAGGGCTTCAAGTAGTTTTCTTATGTATTTATCTAGCAGTTACAAAATTTCCAGTGTTATACACCTTGCTCTTTGATTCATTTATTTTTGTTTTGTTTTAGTTTTAATTTATGTATTTGGTACGGAGTCTCACTACACTACAGCTTCGACTTGTAGTGATCCTCCTGTTTCAGCCTCTCCGGCACTGGGATTACAGGTGTGCACCACCATGCCTGGCTTTGGTGGCTGGCTCAGTGGGCCCAGGGCAGGGCCCATATGGCATGAGGTACTCGGGATTGAACCCATATTTTTGTGCTTGTTAGGCAGGTGCTTAGACTGCTAAGCTATCTGCTCAGCCTGTGTGATCCATTTAAAATTGGTTTTTGTACAGGGTAGAATGTAGGGATCTAGTTTCAGTTTTCTAAACACAGACAGTCTCTCAGCATCATTTATTGAAGAGGCTGCCTTCTCTCCAACATAATTCTTGACTCCTTTGTCAAGAACTGGGTGGCTGAAGTGTGGGTTTGTTTCTGTGCCCTCTTTCTACTTTCTGCTCTATTGCCTAATTTGGGGCCAGTACTATGCTATTTTTGTACTGTGGTTTTGTAGTATACTTAAAATGGGGTATTGTGATATCTCTGGCCTTACTGTGTTTGTTTAGCATTGTTTGGCTATTCTGGAACTTTGGGGTTTCTGTATGAGTTTTAGGATGCCTTTTCTAGTGTGTGAAGAATATCACTGCAATTTTGATAAGAATTGTACTGAACATGCAGATTTCTTTTGATAATGTGGATACTTCCATGATATTAAATTTTACTGATTCATGAACGTGGCTATCTTCCTATCTGGATTTCTTTATTGAATTTCTTTCTTCAGTGTTCTCAAATTTCCAGCATAGAAGTCTTTGATTTTCTTGGTCTGATTGATTCATGGCTTTTTTTTTTTTTTAAACTACTATGAATAGCATTATTTCCCTGATTTCTTTTTCAGCTAGCTCATATTAGTGGATAGACCAGCAACAGTTTCTGTTTTTTTCTTTGTAACTTTATTTGTTTATTTATGTTATGGCTGGCTCAGCCTGCCATAACCAGGGGTGGGGCTGGTATAGCATGTGGTGCTGGGGATCTAACTGCAGTCCCTGAGGTTGCTGAAGCTTGCCTAAAGAGGTCCTTTAGAGCACTAAGCTATCTCGTCAGCCCAGGAGTAGTTTCTTAATGTTGATTTTAGATCCTGTAGCCTGTGATTTTTAACAGTTTTCTTAACTTTCATGTCATGTAAACATTTAAAACTGAAAGTTGACCTCAGGAACTCATACACATGCACACACACACAATACACATGCACACACACACAATACACATGCACACACACACAATACACACAGCATTTTTCAAGTCACTGTCTCCCAGGGAAGCTGGCCACATTTACTCTTATACATGGGTGCATAGATGGATTTATTGATTGACTGATTCATTGGTTGTCTTTTTGAGACAGGATTTTGCTATGTAGTTCACACTGTCCCTGAACTTACTTTGTAGCCCAAGCTGGCTAACCTCCAAGGTCAGCCTCCCAAGTGCTGGCATCATAGGTGTGTGCCACCATACCTGGTTTACATGGCTAATTTCAAAGTCCTTCTTGATATCATTCTAGTAGAATTTAAAGGAAAAATTTACCAACCTATATTTTTTTAAGTATTAAAAAATAAACATTTATAAAAACTAGCATCAGCTATCAATGCCACTGCATGAGTGAAGAATGGACAAAAATTGTACACATTTGTGGGACTGAAAATTACTGCATGAAAAGAACAAGGTTATAATGTGTATCTCAAACTTCCTATTTAACCATGCAAAGTAGGCTTTATATCTTACATTCTCTGTATTCAAGAATTACAGAGTAACTTCCAGAAAATGTTTTAAATTACCCAAAGACAGAAATAATGAGTGTTCCTAAATAATTTAAGGAGGTCTTTTCAAACAAAGTATCTGCATTGTGTTGCTGGGTATAAAATGGAAAAGAATACTGTCCAAGCCTAGAAAGTGACCATGGAGGAAGGGAAATGACCAGAACTGCACTTGACTCTAGACATTTCATCACAGGGCACAACGCAGCCTCCTTACCAGTAACGGTTACACTGTCCCCTCGGCACACTCTAGCCATGTCCTGGATGTGGACTTCGGGGCTCACGTCAACCTCCTTTCCTGACAGCTCTAAGGATGCTTGAAGAGAGGCTGGCACCTTCACTGCCACGGAGCCTGTAGCCAATGTAGAACAGTTTATTAATGCAACGAAACCAAATGCCAGAATCCAAATGGCAAATTTGATCAGAAGGGTATCAGGTCCTGGTAGTTTTTACTCCTCAACATAGTTTAGACAGCAGCACCATTCCGTGACTCCAGGAGGCCAGTCTCCTACTCTGAAGGCATGGACATAACTTCTGTTGAGAGTATGGGGCCAGGGGACACTACAAACTATCCTTCTGGCCACATCCTTATTCTTCTTGTCCATACCAGGAAGGGGAGTAGTGTCCTACATCCATGGCATATTTCAACATTTACTAAGTGGCAGCCACTTACTTACTCTCCATCTCAACTGTATGGTAATAGTATGATCCCCTGCCATGAGCATTAGCCTCATCTCTGTGGACGAAGACAGTCAGGATGACATCCACAGGGATAGTGTAGATTCCTTCTAGAATGCATCTATCTATGGGTCATGGTTGTTCTTTTAATCTGCTCAACACTTTAGGCAGTTAGCTTTAGGCAGTTAACTGTCTTAAATTGTTTTTGTATCTTCTCAGCTTTCCCAACTAAAGCCAAAAACTTGGGGTACAACCAATAAAACTTTCACATTTATTCTTCAGAACAAAGCTTTTTCACCCTATCCAATTTATTCCAAACCAGATTGCTTCCTAGGGTTCAAATGTAAACACTTGTAGAACAGTCTCCCAAACAATAGATA
Source organism: Myocastor coypus (assembly GCA_004027025.1). Lineage (NCBI taxonomy): Eukaryota > Metazoa > Chordata > Mammalia > Rodentia > Myocastoridae > Myocastor > Myocastor coypus. The sequence continues at coordinate 13,809 of PVJA010002525.1, forward strand.
TAAGTGCTTTAGGAAAAAACAAAACAACTATGGAAAATTTCTGGATAAATATAAGGTACATGTTTTCCCATAAGAATGCTTTTAAAAGTAGAAAATAAGGATTTAAAGGAAAACTTTTTTGTAAGACTTAATTTTATACTCTTTCCTATCTTACATGAGTAACATGATCCTAAATTTGTGAGATCTTCAAAAATGTTAAGCTGTGATAAAAAGCTCTATACTTACCTTCCTCCACATCTTTAAAAACCAAAGCCATCACTACCATGACTCTGACTCTGTTTGTCAAGTCTTCTCATGCCCTGAAAGCCTCCTAATGTCCCCTCTTGAACTACTTTTTAAAGAAAGAAATGCCCTTGTTATGTCATGAACCTATTCTCAACCTCATAAACTTCTGCATGGTGACTAACATCAACAGAGTCCTCTTAAGAACTCAAAAGGAAAGTGCCAGCACCACTTAATGTAGACCTACTAACACAAAACTTAGTGATTTTCCCCGGGACAACATGGTCAGTTGAAAAGTTGATGCTCTGAGCTGACTCCTAAGCCCCTCAAAAAACTTTTCTGAATGAACAAACTCTCCATGTACATTTCTGCAAGAAAGAAATCTTAGTGCTGTAACTTTTTCCCCCATGTGGCAAAATGATGAGGACCTAAGAGACCCTAGTGACTGGCTCTCAATCCTGCAGCAATGCAGTAGCAGGACTAGGACAGATTCCAGAAGTTTCTATAACCATTAAGCAGCAGAAGCCTGAATAACTTTCCATTGGTCTCCCAAGTTACTGCTCAAAAGCCTACTGAAAACTCGGAAATGGGAGCTAAGGCAGAAATCTTCATTGCCTGTCACCTGGAAGCTACCAGTAACGTGATCCCAGTAGGAGAAAACTCAGGAGTGTACTACTAATCAAACTTTGCAACATCAGATGTTCTTTTAAGAGTCACTAAACAGTGTTCTAACTAGTGGGCAAAAAGTAATAACTTTTTAAAATTTAAAAAATTTTCTTGTATTTGCTCACAATATAACAAAGGAAATAACTTTTATATAAGAGCTGCTTATTCAGAACTTTTTCACCCTATTACCAGTTAATGTTCTCCTGGGATCTTTATAAGACAGTGCAATGATATGATTTTTATGGAGTTCACAATTTACCCTGACAGTATTATTGAAGCTCTTTGTTCAGTGAGGACATGATAATATTCTATCATGACATATATATGGCAGCAATAACCTTACTTTCAGGCTTCTGTGTTTTGTAGTTTGACACAATGACAAACGAGCTGGATAGATTAGCTGCTACTACATGAGCACAGTGAGAACCTGCTAATAGCAGGAACATCCCAGCTTGGTAAGGAAAGATTTGCCTTCAATGTAATATCCCTGTCCTGGCCAATATTCAAGAGCTTCAGGACTCCATTTTTTAAAAATTTCTATTTTTAAAATTTAATACAGAGCTATAGTTCTTAACCTCGTACATCAAGCCACTGCAGCTCCTCTGGTCAGGCTGGTCTGTCCATCTCATCACTGCCACATAACGTGTGTGCACATGCAAGCCCACATATGCTCACGGTTACCTTTCTGACCAATAAAAAAGTACACTGTTTTTAATGAAAGACCTGACTCTTACAATATGTTACTTGTATGAGGAATTAAATCATGCAGAGAGGCACCTCACCAGCCTTGACACTTAACAAGCAAAGCCAACAATCACCTATCTTCCTGCATTACTCTTATTCTGGGATCACACTCTCAAACTATTGCCCTGCAGTGAAGGCTGGAGAGGTCCTCTTAAGGCTGGCAGGGAAGCTCCCAGTGCCTGAAATGGGACCATTTTCCCTCCAGAGCATATTCCATTTCAGACATGACTACACTGAAAAGACCCACATGATACCAGTGAACAATTTACCATAAGTCAAAATATCATGAGAATTTTGCTTGCAATATGAAGAGAAAGATAGTCTTCACGGCCACCTGGCTTAAAAGTTGTCAGGTTTCCTGGTCTGGGAGCTGGGAGGCCAGTCTTGAAATCAGGATCCAATGGGAGACAGTATCATGAAGCTACTTTCTCAGCATACGTACTCTGACTGTCTGTTTCCTCAGTGTCCCCCATAACCCTCCCCATACTACAGTCAAAATGCACTATTCCAGATGGCTAACCTTTGTCAGATTTCAACTCCACATTTCCCAGCTGGTTGACATAAACATCTATGGCACCCTGACGCGTTGAGGCTTTTAGACACCCTGCAGATGAATCTAGGAGGAAGAAAAAAATATAAGTAAATAATTCTAACTTGAATAAGTAGAATTATAAATGTGAAATAAAAGGTTCTGCTTTGACATTAGAAAACAAAGCTAAGAATCTTGCAAGGTTCCACACTTTTCATATAACACTGCCATTATTTTCATTAACATGTAAAGTAGCAGAAACATCTACATGTACCAAGACACCTAGTAATCAAATCTTTACCAAAGTAGTCTGAATATTTTACTCCTAAACATTAACTCTCAAGCCTAATCAGTAGAAGGACAGGATGCTGGCCATGGGCCCTCACCAGCCAGGACCATGGAGTACCGCAAGTGTGTTCTGTTCATTGTCAGGTTAGTAAGATGCCTGTGAGGCTGTGAGGCTTCCCAGGGTGACAGAGAGGGAGGAAGGGAGAGCCCTTGCGTGACTGGAGCTTGTTCTTACCTAATCTCTTTCCAATTTCTGTGCAGGGAGTGGGAAGGTGCCTTTAAGTCAGGCTGAGAAATAAGGTAGCCCTGACAGCCAAGGCAGTCCTGCTCTGAGCCTCAGGCTTTCCTGCACTGTCAAGTGACCCATTTTCCAATCATCCCACATTTCCACTCAAGGGGAGAGTCAGAGGTAAGCGAGAGGTCACCGAAGCGCCAGCACTCAGTGGATTCTCCTCCTTCCTCTTCTCCCATGGTAACTGAACCTTCCACTTCATGTCTTATCCTCTGTCCTGAAAAGGCCAAAGCACGTCTCCTGTTGAGAAACCTGTGCAAAATCTTTTTTTTGGAGTGCGGCGGTAAGATGGAAGCTAGGCCGTGCACACACCACCGAGGCTCACTCTAGCTCTACAAAATGCAGCTTATCAGGAGTCTTGCGACTTCACAGAAGGGGCAGAGCAAGGGGTGTGGTGACAACTATGCCAAAAGTGACAGTTTTTGCACAACAGAGAAATAAGACCTTTGTCTATCCACAAAGAGTCAACACTTTTCTTCAGCGATATTGAAGTCATGTCCATGGCCATACCACTCTGAATGCACCCAATCTCCTCTGATCTCGGAAGCTCAGCAGGGTCAGGCCCTACTTAGTACTTGGATGGGAGAAACATTGAAGTCACTCCAAAGATAGTGACTTTAGCATGAAGTGTTCAAAATCTAGCACCAGTAACATTTACAATAACATTTAGATAGATAGACCTATCTATCAAAACGGTCCCATTTGATACAATTTTCAGGGTCAAAAACAGTCACTGTGTTGGGAATGACGCTGCTAGATGTATGACATAAAAGAGCTGGAAAAAGTGGCTATTTTGTTGCTTAGGTAACAACAAACACTGCTGTTAGAATTTCTTCCAGCACCTGAAAAGAAGCCAAGTAGTAAAAGCATAGTATATAGTTTAAAAAGTGAATTGCATAATGTGTATATTATCCTTGGTTCAGCAAAGTAAAATATGTAATGCATTACTTTGGTTTTTCTTATTTTCTCAGGGGGGGAGGGGGATAATAGGATTTTTGTATAGCTCATAAATACTCTCACCACTGGCCCTTCCGGGAAATAAACATCAGCCAAATTCCACTTTAAGCTGCAAAGAAGTTGTATTTTACACTTAATTTATATTTTGCTTGTCTTAAGTTCTGATAATAACTGGAGGCTGTTAAAAAGCTATGTTTGGGAACAGAAGCCAGCAATGATATTTAAAGGCTATGCAGTAAAATAAACTCTAATTTTTCTTGTTTTCTGTAATACAAATAATCAGAACTAAAACTAATTATCAAAGTAAAATGAAAGTGTTTGCACACATTTTCATGTTTTGGAGATTCACAGAGTAGACAAATTCTATAGACTGTGGGGACAACCTTCAGAAAAATATGCAAGTAAAGAGAGAAGTTGTTATTCCAGACCCTGGTAGGAAGGGGCAACCTCCCACTTGGAATTGTCTGTCGTGACAGTTCCAGGCAGGCATCTTGTTAGTCTGACAGAAACTATTGCGTTTTCCAGGAAAATGGCAGCTACAAAAGGCAAATACTGATGTCACTCTTCAGCTTAACACTACATATATCCAGAAACCCCATACATTTGTAATGTCCACGGTTAAGAGAAGAAACTGAACAACAGTGCTTGGGGGTTATCCTTCCAAGCTTTCTCTTTTCCTTTAGATAAATGTAGAATCCTCAAAATTAAGCATAGGAGCTAATTTTGCCTCAAGTTTCAACATATAATGGGCAACACAAAAGATTATTTGATTTATGCAGCCGGTTCACACACTTTCAAAGTCACACTCCTGGAAGAACAGGGGCCACATGTTATGTGTGGGACACACAGGCTTGAACGGGCAGAGCTCGTTTTGATTCCCTATCAGCGCACGTGTACAGTTCACCTTGATTGTGCTCGAGGATGGAGTGGGTCGGCACAAAGACGTCGTATTCTTTTCTCACCTCTTTCCTGCCTTTCCCTCCACATCCTGGGCCCTTTCCACGCACAAAAGATCCACCTCCTGGTTTTTATTACTTTTTATTTTACTCTTTATTTTTGCTTTGGGTTTTTCATATAACTGAAGCCATGAAATATCTAAGCTTGTCTCTATGACTTTTACTCAAAATTTTACTCAAAATTATGGTCTCCATGTATACCTGTTTTTCTACAGGTGATTCAGATGTGTCCTTTATAGCACAGTAGTACTCCAATGTATAAAAAGTGATTGTTTAGAACAGGCCAGAGAGGTCAGTGGGTTAAAGAGCCTGCTTAGGTAGGCACAGCGACTGGGATTCAATCCCTGGTGTACTGTGATGGCCCTGCCCCCTTGGCAAGCTGTGACAGTGATTGAGACTGGGCCTGGTGGCACTGGGTCTGTAATCCCAGCACTTGGGAGGCTGAAAATAGGAGAATGACTACAAGTCCAACCTATGTAGTGAGACCCCATAGATCCTGTTAAATACATAAAAAAAAAAGTCAACTTAAAATAGTAACTTTATACAGAAAAGGAATCTCAAACCACTGTCACAAGAAAACTTAGTGAGGTCCAAGATATAAGGTCTATATTATCTAAGTTGTATTTTCATATATTATCAACAACTAAAAAATGAAAAATTTCAAAATTCTATTGGTAGTATCCAAAATATGAATAAACTTAGCAAGTGATGTACCAGATCTCTGCACTGAAAATTATAAAACAATGCTGAGAGAAATTACAGAAAACCTACATAAGTGATGGACTATTTTTTTTTCATGAGTAGAAGTCTCAGGGTGGCTGAGCATCAGTTCTCTCAGATTGATCTAGTGACACAGTGCATACCTAAAAGTGATCTCCAGTGTATTTTTGGGGATTGAAAATCATAGGCCTACCATATCCTACCATATCCAAATCAATATTTAAAGAACAAATTTCAAGATTGCAAGAACCTAACTTAAAGAGTTACTATGATAAAGCTGGTAATCAAGATATCATGGCTCAACAAATTGATGAACAGGAACGAAAGGTTAACAATAGACTGATACTTACACAGTCATTTGATTTTAGAAAAAGATTCCAAGAAAGGAAGTTTCAACAAAAAGTGATGTAACAATTTGCTCTCCATATGGAAAAAAATACATTTTGACTCCTAACTCAAATAAAACTTAGAAATGGATCAAAAGTAAGAGCAAAATTTTAAACCTGCTAAAAGAAAACAGGAGAATGTCATCATGAGAGAAGGCAGGAAAATAGAAACCTAGACTCTAAAAAACTAAAGGGCAATTTACACCTCATTAAATTAAAATCAGCTCAAAATTCACCACTAAGAAAATGAACAGGCAGCTGAGCCGAGGCGATACTGTAGTCCCAGCTATTCAGGGGCCTCAAGCAGGAGGATTACAATTTTAAGGTCAACCTGGGTAGCTAAGCTCTTATTCCATAATGAAAATAAGAAAAGAAAAAGAGCAGGGAATATAGCTCAGTGGCGAAGTGTTTCTGGGTTCAGTCGCCAGTACTAAAAGAAAGAAAAGAAGGAAGAAAGAATACAGACAAAGGAAAACTCTTAGCATATATGAAGAATTCCTGTAACTCAATAAAAATACAAGTGACTCAACCAGAAAGTAGAGAGATAACAGATACAAAGACTTCACAAAGGAAGACAGACTAATGACCAAGAAATGTACGCAGAAGGACGGCAGGCCATCATCATGCCTTAGGGACATGTAAGTTAATGCCAGACAAATACTGCTATAGAGGCACATCCAAAGGGTGTATTTTGAAAGACTGACTGACTGTAGTAAATGTCAGTGAGGATGTGGAGCACCAGAATTTTCATACACTGGCAAGAAAATTGTAAGAGGTAACTTTGGGGAAAGAGCTGTTGGTTTATCACTTCATAAGACCAAATATATACCTACTTCCTCACCCCAGCAATTCTATCCCTGAGTATTTAGCCATACATAGCTAGATATCCCCTCAGAATATAAAAAGACATATATGAGAGTGTCTATAGAAGCTTTACCTACCAGTGCCAAAAATTAGAAACACTCCAAATGTCCATCAGCAGGACAACAGATAAACAAATTCAGCTTTTCAGTGGGCTGCTTTTGGTTTTCTTTTCAAAATATAGATGACACATGGGTGCTTACTATGCCCTGCTACCCTTGGAACAAAGCCCCTCTCTTGCCACATCTGTGAGGCAAAGCTCCCACCACTGTCCCCACAGGCCTTCCCTCCACAGCTTGAAAATGATGCCCTCACTCCACTGTGGAGGCCTGCGCTTGCTGTTCCTCTGGGTGTGGGCTTGCACACGGAGTCTGACAGCCATTATTCTGGCCTTAGTACCATATCGCCTGCCCAGGCCCTTCCCGACTGTCTAACTGAAGCACCCAGGCAATCTCCCATCTCCCACCCTCTTCCACATTACTATCTTTCTTCTCAGGACTCAGAGAAGGCAAGGCCTCTGAGCATAGCCTCTTTTGAACAATATATTCCCTGGAACTTGACAGAATTTCTGACAGGCACAAATTAATACACATTGCTTAATCAGTTGCTAGTTACTCAACTAGCAGACATTAACAACTTGGGGACACACGTGATGACATGACTTTTTTTCCTTCAAAGCCTTAGGGTAGACATTTGAAGGAACACAAGGAATCTGTTACATTTCTTTACACCAGGCCAGGACCATACTTATCATGTGGACCTTATGTATTAGACTAGCATATTAGGATCCTGTCAGCCTCATCAGCTGAGCACGAGATGTTGACATAAGCAGGACAAACAGAGCCACTGTAAGAAGTGGGCAAAATCTATCCCCTAGCACAGCATACCTACTGTGATGTTCCCCGTCTCACTTTGTAGTATTATACCACCTGTAAAAGAAAGAAAAAGAAAAGATAATTTTATGCATAAAGGATCATCGAGAAAGGAACTATTACACAGAATCCTAAGTGTAGACATCTACAATCTTGTTGATTAACACTATTACTTTGGGGGGACAATTTTGTGAGTGACACAAACCCAGTTGGAGATTGGGTTGCAGTTCTGACATAACTAGCTTCTGGCATCTCTGCAAACTCTCTTCCTTCCCTCCCAAGCCCCGAGCTTTTAGTATAACTACGAAACCAACCAGCATACTTCTTGGCAAACATGAAGGAAAAATAATAATACCTGTGAAGCCCATAAAAGACCATTTACTACATATATACTTTCAACCTAAACATGAATTTATCAGAACAAAGACAAGTTTTGAACTGAGCAACACTAAAATAGTGACTGGAAAAAATAATTACTCTTATTTTTCAGGCCAGTTGCCCTGTCTGTTTGTTAGATTAGCAGTAGTCGGGGGTAAAAATAATGAGTCCATGAAGGTGTAACTAAAAAAGAAAAACAAAAACTTCGCAGACTTTCAGTGCAAATCTATTTCCAGGCTCAGGACAGGATGCTGCGCTCATTCTTCCAGCCCCCTTGCAACAGTACCCAGAGAGCAGCACTTTCCTCCCTCTGCATGTCGGTGCACGCATAAACACTCCTGGAGTTAGAACTCATAGTTATTCAAGCAAAGACGTGAGCAGGGATGCTACCTACATAATTTCAAAACTGCATGCAAAAGGAATAGTGTTGGTTTCATATTAACTTAGGATAATCTCATTTCCTATATTTTGTAAATGCTGGTATGGATCAATCTCTGGAAGAAAGCAAACAAGGCACCTGCTCCAAACCAAGAGTCAGAGGAGCCTGGCTGAAACCTCGTTCTGCAGGCCTAGTATTAGACATATTCCATGTGACTTTGTGAACAAAAGGTACATTTATGTAGGAATAAAAACATAGTTTGTATGGAGGAGGTTAGAAAATGATTTTCAGTCTCAGTAAAAGGCTGAAAGGTCTTGTTAAATGTGTTAAGTAAATATTTCATTGGTATGTTCCTGGACTCCTCCAATTTTTAATTCCCAACTCATGTGAACTGCAGCCAAACAGCATGCAGTTTCCAAGATGGCGTCCAGTGGTGCTGCTTCCTGGCCTCCAGCTTCTGGTATTCCCTCCTTTCCTCATATGTAGACTGGGCCTTAGTGACTTGCTTTAACAAAGAAAATTGAGACAAAGTGATAGGATGTCACTTCCAAAACACTTGGGCTCTCATGTCCTCTCTTGTTGTCACTGAAGCCAGCTGCCATGTTGTCAACCACGGAAGAGGCCCCTCTGGCAGGAGGGTCAGGCCAAGGGGCTCAGAAAGGACCCCTGCCAACAGTCACACGAGGGTACGCTGCAGGGGAAGGAGATTCAGCCCTGGCTGGATACTCCTAAGAGCCATAGCCCTGGCTGCTACTAATGAAAGCCTTGCCAGAGATCTGAGGCAGAGGGCCCTGCCGAGCCCCACCCAGATCCTTCACCCACTCACTGAGACAGTGTTTGTGTTTGTAATTGCTGTGCTCTGAACAATTTGTGGCAGAAGAACAACAGCTGGTATACATGCTAGTACCTGGAGGGGTGTGCTGTCCTGATAAACACCCTAGAATGTGGGGTTAGCTTCAGAGCTTGGCAGGGCCGTGGCTGGAGAGATTTTGAAGAGCATGTGTGAAAAAGCCTAAGTTGCCTGGAACTGAGTTAGGAGAAATCTGGAGCTTTAACAGGCTTCCCAGGAGGATTCAAAAGGAGTGAGGAAAATGTTTTTTAAATTGGAGGAAGGAAAATCCTTGCTAAGCAGAAGCAGAAACTTTGCAACAGTATCTACTTCAGTAATGTGGAAAACAGGAAGTGTGTCTCACTCTGGGAACAATATGAGGGTAAGGGAAGTCCAAGGGTGCTAGGTGCCAGCTGTTCGCTGTCCTTGTTGTAGAAAGTAGAACGCAAGGAGTGGGGCTAGATAGAGAATGGAAGCATATGAAGAAAGCCCAGGAATGAGTGCTAACACAAGAGGAGCCTGGGCTTCCGAGCCACGCAGTGCCTCAAGAGAGCAACAGCCCTGAAGCTGGACAGTCTCCGAACAAAATCCGAATCTGTGGCACTGACAGAACACGGCTTCAAATGAGGCTGCTGGTCACTGAACCTTTTGCTGAGACCTCAAAAAGGTGGCATCGCATGGTACCAATCAGTTACACACAAGGTCTTTGCAAAGACTAAGGCTGTACTTGGCAGGTGCTTTCAGCCAAAAGCACCTGGGAAGCCTGCCTTGCTGCACCTCACATCTCTACAGAAACCTTTATTTTTGGAGAGTCTGAGTGTGGCTTTGTCTGCTGGAATAATTCATGAGAGGCTGATGAAGTTTTGGAGAGAACTCTATCAACAAATGCACAGCCACTGTGGATAGCAGGACACGAGTGTACAAAGTACCACTATGAAGCAAGACCCTCACCCCTCCCCAGACGTGGGCTCCTACACTTGTAGTCCCTTCTCTTTCCACTTCTCTGCACGTTGTGACAGCCAGGTGGTCCTCACCAAAGCACCAGTTCCATGCTGCTCAGAGCCTCAGCCACGAGAATCCAGAGGCAAATAAACCTCTTTACACATAAAGTACCCAAACCCGGGTGTTTTGTTATAGCAATAGAAAACAGACTAATAGATGGAACAAAGGGATAGACTGGTCATCCAAAATATCAAGGGTATTTAAGGGGATGCACACATAAAATATTAGTCATTGTATGTTCATGAATGAGGTGCCAGAGAGGAAAGATGAAAATGACCTGGTATGGGAAGGGAGAAAGCACAGAAAGTATCATCTGAACTTGGAAATAAAACACGGGCAAATCTGAGTATGCTGAGAGGGAAAGATTTTCTGGGGGAAAAAAATCACAAGGCAAAATTACACATACTATTCTTAAATCATGGAGGTCAGGTAGGCTGGGGCACAAGGAAGCCTATGAGTGCACAAGTCATCTTTCTTAGTTTCTTATCTGGAGAGCTTAGCAAACTGCCCAGTGGGTAGTAGGCACTATTTTTTGGTAAGTGAAAAAGTTTCCACAAGTGGGTAAAGACCAATCTGGGTGGAGCCATCAGATGAAGGCCTACTGATCTCCCTACACTAAAGGAATCGGTCAAGAATTATAAGACAGCAGCACAAGAGAACCTCATGTGACAGTGGCTACTACCACACTCCCAGTTCTCTTTCCTGGCTCCACCTCCTGTATATTTAAAGATGGAGCAGTCCCAGATATTTCTAATTGTAACTACTAATAAGGAAATCGTGACATCATTTCACATCACTTAGCTCCTGGCTTCAGTCTCTTGGTCCCAAGGAAAGAAAGCTACTGTCTTATCCTGCATTCAGCAAATATAGTGAAATTTATAATTGTTAATGAAGATATGGTCCTTTGCAAAAAAAAAAGCCAAGTGTTAGTGCTTGCGATGAAGTGATGAGGTCTCAGAGAAAATAATGATTCTGAGAGCTATGAAGCAAATCTGTAGGATGCGGACTAGTGCATGCTGGCATGGGACCTGTGGTTCTGGGCAACATCCCTCTTGAATGGTACAGCTCAACCAACAGCAAAATCATAATAGAGCAAAAAAACTACACAAGTAAGGAATATTAGTAAACATAGTTATAAAGAATATTCTTAAAAATTTTGTCAATATTCAGTGAACAAAAATTAATTTTCAATTCATATTAACATTTAGAGAACCTGTGCTGTAACATCCTATAACTCAGAGGTGTCCCAAATTTTCTGGTCAAGGAAATTATGGGACCTCAGAGGAAAGGGATAAATGAACTATAGTGTGTCTAAGGAGAGTCGCCCAGAGAAAAAATATTCTCTCAGGCTTTTACAGAAAGCAAACTAGTCAAGCCATGGCCGTGACTCATCCCAAAGGCTGACACTGACAACAGTTCTACAAAGCACTATACATGGTTCCAAAGTTAATCTTGAGGAGGTTTGACCTTGGAAGATATAAAAGATGAATGTTTTGTTATACAGGTCTTGCTTTAACTTGCCCTTGATCACCCAGCAGAAAAGCTTAATTACGAGGCATAAAATACAGAGCTAGATTAGTATGATAAGCTGTAAGTCACTGAAATCAACAGCCTCCAACATTGCCAGTTTCACCAGTAACCCAATGCAATTACGGAACATTGAACTGTATACAACTACATTCTCTCAGTTCAAAAAGAATTTTTTTCTTTTTTTTTTTCCTTACCAATATCGATTAGAAAATTTATCATGTCCACAACCTGTGCTCTGTATAACTACTATGAGGACAATAATATACAATGTGTCAATTATTGAAAATGTACTACTAACGTGTTTTGAAGCTATCATATTGTTATTTCTTATTAAAAGTAATGAAAAAATAATTTAAAAAATTTAGAAAGTTACCCTAAACAGAAACATTCTAAAACCATTAGAACAAAGTGGACTCTTCTCTCAAATGCTTTGTGGCAATACAACATTTTAAAATGCAAGAACCAACAAAATGATCATTATTTGCAAAAATGTCCTGTATTCTGGTTTTACTCATTTCATCTCCAGTCACTGAAAATAGCAAACAAACCGACTACTGGAGAGAAGCAGACCTTAATAAGGCTCCTTTCCAATAAGGCCACCACCGTATGTCTGTAATAAGCATGTGTGCTAACACTGCTCTCGAGTTACACAACTCTTCTACAAATCCCACGACTAGAGAAAACACAGCTTTGCTTTCCTTGCAACCCTTCATTTAGCATAGTTTGAAGGGGAAAATAAGCAATCAATTTAAGGATAAAAACATTAGTATACTTTTTTCTTCAGTATAGGAAATATGATCCTGGGCACACAAGCTCTCACCCTCCATAGCAATCACATATCCTTAAAGCAAAGCTCTTTTGTTTAATTTTGCTTTTCTTTTCTTTTCTTTTTTTTTTTTTTTTTTTTAATGTGTTTCTTGTAGGGTCTACAGGGTCTCACTACAAGATTAGACTTACAGTGATCCTTCCTGTTTTCCAGCCTCTGATGCGCTGGGATTACGGGCACATGCCACCATGCCCAGTCTAACTCACCATGTGGGAAGGGGCCAGCACAGCAGGCTAGGGGTCCTTAGAGTACATGCTGTACGTGTTGCAGTCTCCATATTTATGAAGCCACCTGAAGCAGCACATACGCTGTAGTTTCTGAAACATCTTGCCTGATCCTCTGCTTCTCATGGAAGCTACAAGGCTTAACGTAAGGAGCTGAGTGTCTGAATGTCTCCAAAGGGCCGAGCCGAGGACAAGCACAATGGCAAGTCAACATTAAATCTATGTGTGCTGAGCACCTACACAGGGCATCTGGTAGGCCAGGGAAGGGATTTCATATTTGTTTTTTTTTTTTTTTCATGGAAGCCATGCACTTATGATGAGCGTGTTGCTCTTTGGGAAAGTCTGGGTCCCAATGCCACCGTGGAGCTAAGCTAAAACACTCTATGAGCCATCTGCATTTGGCAATAAGGCAGAAAGATGCAATAAGGCAGAAAGCAGTAACAAATGGTCCCACAATTCAAGGACATCACACTGTGGAATGCAGCTGAAGTGGTGATCTAGGGCCAGGCATCCCCTGAAGAGATGATGGAATTTCCTGTTGCAATCAGGAAGCTCAACATGGCTGTGTCCCCAAATATGACTGAACGCTAATAGACAGCATCTCCAATAAAGTCAAGAGACCAGGACTGGCCATCTAAGCACCTGCCTGGAAAGCAGAAGGACTCAGGTTCAATCTCTGGTATGGTAGTGGCAGCACACCTGTAATCCCAGAGCTGGGGAGGCTGAGACAGGAGGATCACTATGAGTTCGAGCTGTGTAGCAAGACCCTGTACCAAATAAATAAGTGAATGAATGAATGATTTTTTAAAAATTAAACAGTAAAAAGAAACCAGGACCAAATCCTGACTATTTTAATAATTAATTTGTAGTTGGGAATAAATGATTAGACATTCCTTTTTTCTTTTCTTTTTGATTAGATGTTTCGAGGCCTTGCTTTCCTCCTCAGTGAAAGGGCCTGGCTGCCTCAGGCACTCCTGGTATAACTGTTTCCCAGTAGACATCCAGTTACTGGTACTAGAGCTCCAAATTCATATACTTGTGAAAAATCTATGAAAAAAGACATTATATCCATGTAAAAATGGTTTGTTACATCTATATGTTGGATTTTTCCAGCTCTAGCTGGGAAATAATAATCACATTAAGACTTAATTAAGAAAAAAAAAGAGCCAAACTAAATAAATCCTGAACGGGCAGGACTTACAATGAATATATTCTCCAAGTTGGTTTTCTGTAAGCCAGACATTTAGAAGTAGCAGTACATTTTCCCATAAAACAAGTTTTAAGCCTCCAAGCCAGCCTGTTTAAATATACTTAACTTGTGTCATACAGCATCACCATCAGTGCTGAGAACAGAGAAGCAGTCACTGAAGCACATATTCAGAGGTCCACTTGGGAGGACCCTTGGAGACAAGCCCCACCCTGCCACCCCAGAAGCTGGGCATCCGGACAGCCTTTCACACGCCAGGATCTAACGCTGTTGCCCCCCACGATGTGGAGCCGCAGCCCGGCTGCTCTTCTGCACCATCTCCAGCCCCCACTCACGTGATCCCTGCGGGCCAGGGAAAACAGAGCCGAACAGCATGGGAATTTCTCTGCAGCTGCGGCTGACCCGCCTCCCCCTGCCCACTCCTGCTCACTGGTGCACCTGCAGGAGAAAAGGAGTTGTGGGGCAACAGCGCAAGCGGGCTGTGTGAAGGCAGGGCGGCAGTGGCAGCAAGGAGAGATGAGGCAGGGTGGGGCCCCCGTGGCGTGGTAGGGACTGAGGAAATAAGGAAGGACATCCCATCCTCTCTAGGCTGTGTGCTCCTTAGCACAGGCATCACCATGCAACTCTGCAAATCGAGTACCCAGTGGGTGGCCCAAAGTGTGTTGAAAGAATGATAAATGTGACTGCAGCAGAGGCTGTGGGCCACCATTCAGGCCACACTGTACCTGTGGCTTATTTTCCTAGTGTTGACTAGGACAATGATGGCAGATGGGGTGTAAGAGCCATCTTGGCCCCAAATCACCCTCTCTCTTGGGGCTGTGGGACTGTAAGGGCTGGGGACATAAAAGCCCAGCCCCTCTCTCAGCACAACCTTAGGTGACTCGGAGGGTCCATCTCTGCCTCGAAGCTCCTTCTTGGGCTTGCTGACATGGTAAAGCTGGCTTCTCTCCTTTGTGGGGACCACACGACTCCCAAGAAGTCTCCTTAGTAAATTCCCTGAGCCAGCCACCTAGACAGGGCGTGGTGCGTTCACCTGTGGATGTGTTCAGAGCTAAGCATGCTACAGGAGGTGAGGCCTGGCTAGAGGCTAGGTTACCCGAGGTACCTGCTGGGTGGACTTGCTGCCTGGCTGCTCCCTTGGCTCACTGGTGGCCTCTGCCCACCATGCACCAAAGCCCATGAGCCAAAATCAGCCTTTCCCCCTGTAAGTTGTGCATTGTGTATTTTGTTTCAGTGATGAGAAAGTGACAAAGACACCACCCTTCCTGACCCTGACGTCTCCTAACAACATGCACTCACTCATTACTAACATCCAGGGGGTTGCCAAAGTGCACCAACATCAATGCTCACCTTCACTATGGACCCGAAATGAGTGGACCACGCATGGCAAAAGGTCAAGTCTGTGTTTTTTAGAAACGCCAAGGGTATTGAGCAGAGGGGCACAGACTATAATTTTTCCCAGGATAAGTGATTTTAATTCTATCTGAATATATTTTAGAGAATATGCCTGTATTTGCATCATCTACTTTGTGGAGATGTTTTTTTTTTTTTTTTTTTTTTTTTTTTTTTTTTTTTTTTTTTTTTTTTTTTTTTTTTTTTTTTTTTGAGATAGTGCTTTGCTGTGTAGTTCAGGCTGGCTTTGAATTTACCATGTAGCCCAAGCTGGTCTAGAACTCTTGGTGATCCTCCTGCCTCAGCCTCCTAGTGTTGGGATGACAGACATGCACCACCATCCTGCTGCTCTATGGAAACGTAAGCACCAGGCTGAGCGATCCTCATACCAGCAAGGCTTTGTCACAGCACTGCACTGCTATGCCCTCTCCTTTTCTACAGCTTGTACAGTATTGCTTATCTGCAGATGCATATTTTGGAAATCATAAGCGGCGTAAGAAGAAAGAAAAAACCCTGAAAACAATGGGTGCCAAGAGGACTCAGTGCCAGTACAAATGCTCACAGAAAGCATTTAAACTGAAATTAGTATCACTGAGTTGCTATAACTGGGCTCCACAGAAATGCTTCCCTCATCCAAGCTTATGCTGTCTTGTGAGCCACTACTACAAGAGAGCAACCACTCAAATCGCACCTTTCATACTGCTTTTATCTCATCTCTCAGACATACTCTCAGTTCCTAAGGATATGCATTAAATAATCAGAATGACTACTAGCTTCATATACCCCAGCATAAGTGATTTCTCATCAAAATAAAATTAGCTTATGAGTCATCTTATGTTCATATTTTAGCCATTTACATGGAAAGTCCACAATTAATTATTTAGAAGACCAGTTCCCTGGTCCTTCAACTATAGTTGCCTCTTAAAATTTATGCTGTGTGGAAAGCCTGCAGCATTAGGTCCTTCTCACTTACCATGCACACTTCCCAACGTTATGTCCCCGGCCGTAGAAGACAAAAATGATGACTCTGTGTACAGATACTTGGCTTGCAGCAAACCATCTTCAGTAGATATGTTGATACGACTTCCCTGAAGTTTATCTATGGTTACAGACTAGAGGAGAAAGACCCTAATCAGTTCATTCTAAAGTAATGACCAGAAAGAAGCTATAATAGTAACTGCGGAATTAGTGGGCAACTATGCAAGCTGCTAACTAGTAGTACTTGGTAGTACTAGGTCACTGTATGATCCTGGTTACCCAGGACTAATTATAAGCAACATGCAAACATGAATAGCTTGTGAAATAGACACAATATATGTGCTCTATTTATTTGGCACTGCTACAATTTCTCTTAACAATGTTTTATACTTTCTACTTAGAAATCTTTATCTTTTCCCAGATTTATTCTTAACTGTTATCTTTTAAAGTGCTATTATGCAAGGTATCTTTTAAAATTTCACTTTATCTTAATTGACTTTTGTATATGGCCTTCCCCCAGCATGTGCAATAAACTAGTTCAAATCACGTATTTTGATTAAGAAAAAACTTCTACATGTGCCATTGTGCTATCTACAAGAGAGTATTTATTTTCTCCCTTTCAATTCTTCGTGTTTTCCCTGCGTTGGCATTCCCTGCCTTGCTCTGGCCACCAAGTCCAGGCTGAACAGCAGCTAAGGATAGAATGGCAGTCATTTTTAGCTCTCTTTTGTTCTTATAGGAAAGCTTATGGTATAATATTTAGCAGGATGTTTGCTACAGATACACTTTAGATACCTTTTGTCAGATTAAGAAGGCCCCTTTCTATTTCAAATTTGTTTTATTGTTGCTCTTGAGTAAACAACAAATTGATTTTTAATATTAGCATATATTTTATATGATTCTACTGAACTATCATGACTTCTTTCCTTTAGTATGTTAACATAAATATACTGCCACTTCTAGGGTGTTTCCACTTTACATTCAGTAAAGCATTGCCTTCCTAGTGAGCTTTTAGAAGGACTTTTAGATTTATTCTTAAATTTCCCTAAGAAAATTCAATCTATATGAATGTCTCAAATACTGCTCACATTGTAATAAAGTCTAGTTAAGGATTCCAAATCTTCACTATAGCGCTTCAAACAAATATAAGCATTCATATAAAATTGTTCACATAAAAATGAAATTGCCAGGAAGCCTTACTGATTTCCCCCAGAGACCACTTCAAGCAGTGCCCTGGGATGTGTAAAGGAAAAGCACCACTGTTTTTAATCCACTGGCATTAGCTGTAATCGCCCCTAATGAGTCTTTTAAAACTGAGGAGTTCAAACTATAGTCAAATAAGATTTGGGTTTCAGGAAAACTAAAATATTACAGGACAAATAAAATTACATACAAAAGTAAGAAAAGTACCCAGAGGGTCTAAATGAGAATTTCTTTTCCTTCTGGATTTAAACTATGGTAATTTTCTTTTCAATGAACAGTCATGAAGTAGTCAGTGTACAC
The DNA here is from genome assembly GCA_004027025.1 of Myocastor coypus. Taxonomy (NCBI): domain Eukaryota; kingdom Metazoa; phylum Chordata; class Mammalia; order Rodentia; family Myocastoridae; genus Myocastor; species Myocastor coypus. Next base: position 31,550 of record PVJA010002525.1, read on the forward strand.
ATACATGCTTTTCAGCTGCTAATTTCTCTTAAGCTAATTGTGGATTAATAGGAACAATTACTTGAAACTTAACGTCGATGAATACGTCAAAGAAAGATATTTTACCTACAAGCAGATGTGAGAATACAGTATTTTACTTTCTTCAGCCTTATAGCAAAAGTATAAAATTCCTTTTAAAACTACTTTACCTACAGCTTCTTCGTGAAAAGTTGATTTATGATCGTGGTTTTAAGTTTTTCCATAATGCATGCCATAAACTGAGAATATCCTGGATTTTTATAAATAGTAAGACTTTTTTAAGGAAATTCCAAAATAGATGTTGAAGGAATATTTGAAATGAAATTGAATTGGCAATGGGAAACTTCTAATTAGACTCCCCACTAAGAAAGCCAGTGAGCATCTAGAAAATGCCAAGGATTTATATTATTCATTAAACATTAAATATGACATTCTCGGGATTGGGGAGATAGTTCAGTAGTCAGAAAACGGAGACACACAAAGGTGGAGTCAGTTGGTGGGAGCTCAGGGCCAGGAGGCAATGGCTGCGCCAGCACTCACACAGGCTCTGGCTCTCAATTTTCTGTTCTTAACCTATTCACTACGCTGCCTCTCAAATAATATCCAAGGCATATCTCCATGAATGTTATACATTAAAGTGAGCAAATTTCATAAGCATTTATTTTGTGTTTTTTAAGAAAATCACCAACATAGAAATATGCTTTAAAAATTAACCTTAGGTATAACGAAAGTAGAAAACAAATCTAAATCGTCTTGAGCACATTATAAAATTCAACCTTGTAGGCAACAAAATGGTACAACAGGAAGTAGAAAATAAAGATTCGATAAATCATGTGCTGTGGTTTGTATCTAGTTGTTCCCCCCAAAGCCTCATGTAAATCATGGGGCTGTTAAACCTGCGGCTGCAGGGGCAGAGATTGAGGGGGTGTGGCCAATAGAGGCGTGGACCATTAAACTAACAGCAGGCGCTGTCAGAGGTGCCCCACCACCACCACCAAGGGGCGGTCTCTCGGAGGTATGGTGGGAATCATCCTCGACGTGCTGCGTAGTCTCGAGGTCTTGCTATGTAATTCAGGCTGCTTTAAATTATGAAACCTCCTGTAACTGTGAGCTAAATAAACCTTTCCTTCCCTGTGCTTGTGTGATGGGTATTTGTCCCAGCAATGAGAGAACAGTAACTAAGCTCCATGGGACTTAGAACAAATAACTAATAAGTTGCCAAGTGATTCAGAAGGGAAAATAATCAAGAGATGATCTAAATTTTGATTCTTGTACCTGAGTGCAAATCCGTAATACTGTATTCTGGTAACTTAGGATCATTTCAAATGACACTAGCCATCTATCTACTAAAGGACAGAGTGTGAGGAGCCACCACTGTCCCTTCTGAGGCCTCAGAGGCCAACACTCTGACCATGAAGCACAATGCCACCTCAAAGAACTGTCACCGATGGTCAGGCAGCCTCTGGGTACCTTCCCAGTTTAGCTTAGAGGACACTTAAACCTGGGACTGAAACAGCCCTGGCAGGTTCAGAGAAAAAAGTGATGGAAAATAAAATGGCAACAGTAGAAACAATTAGTGTTACAATTTGTCTTATTTGATTATGCCAATAATACTCTGCCTACAATGCGTGCTCACTATTCCTGTGAGCATGAAATTTAGCGAATTCATAACCAAAGTGCCTCGCTAGTTTCAAGTCTAAAACATTTATTTTCTTCATAGAGACTGTAAACACTACCGATTACATTAGAAAAGTACTGTGACAATTATATTTCCAAAATTACCCATGTATTTTTAATATGATGCTAAAACATAGGAAGGAATAATTGACATAGAAAATGCAAACTTTCTTCCCATAGCTACCAAATTCGCTATGATTACAAAAGAAACTTTTGGGGAGCAGGAAAGCTGTCAACAGGTGCCACCTTCTAGAAAACACTTCTGAAAGTTGAGCTTCAGAATATATCCTTTTGTTTGTCTAAATGCAAAGTAAATAGTTCTTAGAAAATACGGTCCTCGGGTTTTTAAAAATCCAATCATGATCCCCAATACATGGGGATATTTCTTCATGAGATATTTTAATCAATGATCAAAGCATTTCACATTCGAATTAAATATTTAGATTCGTTTATGAATTCTAAATAAGGAACTAAGTAACTGTCAAAAGTATTAAATCACAAATTAAAATTTAAACTGCATAACATTTAAACACCTCAAGTCCAAATTTAAATTTACTAATGATCTAAAATGCATTTAAAAAAATATGCCACCAACTTTATCAGCTGAAATTACAATTATAAAAAAAGTTTTAATCTTACGCTTTGATTTGATGTGTGAATATCTATGTTTCCATAAACTGTTCCCACACAGATCACATTGCCTCCTCTTGCTTGAACATGTAATTTCTTACTCTGAAAAACAAACACAAAATTATATGTTGAGGAAAAAGAATGTTTTGGACCTGTACTAATGAAGCACTGTCAATAGTTATTTTTTAACTAATACAATAGCAAAAGAAACATCATGAATTAAATAAAAATTCACTGCTTGGAATCAAAGTATCAACTGGAAAGAAATGTCACTGGAACTCGAAGCCAGGGCCTTCACACAGAGCCACATCACCAGCCTATTTTTTGCTTTGTAATTTGAGACAGGTTCTAAGCCACTAAATGGCCCAGGCTGGGTTCAAGCTTGGGAGCCTCCTGCCTCAGCCTCCCAGGCTGCTGAGATCACAGATGTGTACCGTGGGGGCTGCCCCATACCCCACATGCTTAGGGCTGGGGAGTTCTGAGAGAGGACAGCTTTGCACTTAGGCAAGGCACCCAGAAACTGAAACTCTGAATGACCCGAACAACAGGGCAGTTGCAGGCCGGGCAGCCTCCTGGACAGCCTAAGGCTGAGTGGGCACCTTGATCTCACAGGAACTGGGGCGCCAAAATCACTTTTCCAGAGCAGACATATGCAGCTGCACCACTGCTCTTACCAGGACCTAAGTGGGGCGCTGTGCTCCTGAGAGGGAGCTCCGTTGTCCCAGCCCTGTCCACCCAGGGAGCACAGCCCACAGCCCAGCTGAGATGCAGGGTCCCCAGAGCCCCAAACATGTGGTGGTGGCCCATGCCTGGGATCTCAGCACTACGGAGGCTGAGACAGAAGGATCACTACGAGTCCAAGCTGTGTAGCAAGATCCTGTACCAAATAAATACATAGATTAAAAGATAAAAAAGAAAAGCAAAAACTGGTCTTGGGACCAGGGTAAGTGCTTAGTTAGAGTCCTGAGTTAGATTCCTGACACCAAAATAAATAAAAAACAAGAAAAACAAAATTTGCATTGTGGGGTAGCTAACAATTTCATGTCTACTTAATATACTTTTTATTTGGCACTTCAATCATTCTAGAAAAGTCTACTTCCAAAGCAAGTGCTGCTTCAATTATTCTTAACTGATCTTACACGAACTGCCAGAGTGTGTGACACTCACGACACTGCAACCACATGCATGCATTTTTTCTCACAAGACTATTGTGACATTTTTTCAAAAGGCTCAAAAATAGTGAGCTATTATTTAAAGTTCAACTAATTCTCAATCAATGTGAAAATTGAAAAAAAATAAATGGGACCAAGGCATGAAAATAAATGTCTAAATAAATCAGAACTTATTTGGAGAGTTATACTGCATTTACAGAAAAAAAAAAAAAAAGTTGCAAGCAGGTAGCATTCGGTGAGCTAATGGCCTATTGCTTCAAACTTTACTTATGTTACTCCCTTAAGATGTTGACTCAACCATTTTGCTTAGATAAGGGCATGTGCTTGGTGACCAGATATACCCAAGGTCAAACCATAGCTTAGTATGTGTGGCTGTGAGCTGAAGTGAGTTCCCCAGTCTCTTGCTGCCCCCTAGTTCCTTCCTCGATAGAATGAGGTGCTTCAAGGATTTGACTCTCGATTCTTGGGGCAAAATAAGGGTCATTCACAACAATTGCTATAAAATGTTATTATATCTAGATCTATACAGTATCAGGGCTTAAAATTCATGAAAAAGAAGCTACTTAGCAGGTGCCTACTGATTCCAGACACTGATACCATAGTATATTTAAAACCAAAACCAGGAAAAAAAAATTTGCCAGCTGTGGTGGTGCAAGCCTATAATCCCAGCATGGGGGGTAAGGGTGGGGCGTGGGGGTGAGGCAGGAAGATGAACTGTTATGAGTTCCAGGCCAGCCTGGGCTACAAAGTTAGCACAAGGCCAGCCTGAATTGCATAGCGAGACCCTGTCTCAAAAAAACAAACAAACAAACAAAAAAAAAAAACAAAAAAAAAAACAAGTATTTTACCAAAATATTCTTATGTGTTAATTTCAGTCCATCAAAGCTTAAACTCGCAAAAAGAATTCGCATAGCCCTAAGGACACCATTACCACCCATGGGCTCAGTTTATTCTTCTAACATTTTTGCTGTTTCATTCTCCTGGAAGTTATTTCATAATTATTCATCAATTATTCTTAGCTGTGCTAAAAGTATAAATGATGGACCTGCCTAGAACAATAATTCTCAACTTGAGGTGATTCTGTCTCCCTAAGGACACAGGCAATTCTCAGGACAGTTTAGTTTCACAACAAAGGAGCATTTGAGTGGCATCTCTGAGGTACAGGCCACACAAAGTGCCGGCCACCCTGCACGACATAGGGCAGTGTCCAAAACAAAACTGGAAAGAAGGCCATACCTTAACAGACTGTAAGATGCCGGTACCCTGCCCAATTTCAATTTTGCAATCATCGCACTCCATGTTTTGGACTCTAACGCAGCCTGACCCTGAAGACTTGATACTCAAATCTAGAAGTATAAAAAAGAAAAATAAGTTGGTACTAGGGAGCTCAGAAGCATGGTCATATCCCTTAGAAACCGAACTCCTCAGTTTGTCCATAGTACATGTCGCTGAATTCCAGAGAGCACACATTTGACAACGATCTCTCTCTAAAGTTGAGGGGACTCCACCATAGCCAGGGTCAAGTGCAATGACCCTTCTGCCAGTTTACTTCTGCTGGCTTATGTCATCTACAGAGAGGAACAGAAAGTGAAAGAGGCAGAGACTACAATTGTGATATGCACACACACCACATAGCTTAGAGGCCTCTTCCCCATCTAGAAAACACACACAGAGAGAGAGAGAGAGAGAGAGAGAGAGAGAGAGAGAGAGAGAGAGAGACAGAGAGACAGAGAGACAGAGAGACAGAGAGAGAGAGAGACAGACAGAGAGAGAGAGAGAGAGAGAGAAAAGAATACAAATAGGTAATGAGTCATTGTGATAAAATAGTCTATCAGCCAAGTTCCTCTTACATTCAGGAAGATTTAAAGATTTGTCTTCAAATCTTCCCCAAATTAATGGCATGTTCACAGAAATAGCATGGATAAGACTTAGGTTTTTCACATCCTACCTCTAACCTTTCATGCCTATGAAAGTGAGACTATTGCTATTCAACTATAGCACAAGGTACTTGAGTTAACTTTAAAAAAGTGGGATCCACTCTGGAAAACCTAATGCTGAACAGCATTTAAACTGTAAGACTATGGGTAAATGAGAAATGTATCTGAAGAAAGTTAGGAAAATAAGTAATCACAGGTGCCACCCAAGGCTGTCACTTTAAGATGGAAACAGTGTTCTAGTAACATTTCTCTCACTGCAAGGATAAAATATCTGACACTGAAAGTTAAAAAGCAAAAGATGTATTTAGCTCACAGTCTGTAGCAGTTTCAGTCCATAATCAGCTGGCTCCAAGGCAGGGTGGTACATGGCAGAGAGCAATAGTTCATGGAGGTGAAAGACATCAAAAGCAACAGGAGAAACAGGGAGGAGCCAGCCTCTCTTCCTGCCCTTGTAGTGGAGGCAGGCTACCCGCCCTAGAGCAGGTGTACCACTCATACCCCCAATTCCAGCACTAGACAGTGCATCAGTCTCAAACTTTAGATTCAGCCACCTCTGAAAAGCCCACCATGCATAACCAAATGAGGCTCTGGGGAGCACCCAGACACTTAGAAATCTCTATATCAAAACAAAATAATAGAAAATACTGATCAATACTTAATTCATATTGATAATTTCCTATAAACTAGACTACAGAAGTACATACTATGGTCCTCAAAACAACATATTGGGGGCTTGGTGTCACAATTCCAAGAGGTAAGGCATAAAAAAATTAATTCCCACAGTGGCATGGCAATCCCTAGAATTTTAACGTAACACCAATATTTTGCTTGAGATGAAGTATGAATATGTAAAGAGACAATTTTATCCTAAACATGGAAATAAATTAACAGCAAAATTTATTTCCCAATAAAGCATAATAATGTCACAATTAAATACTGGATCTAAGGAAGCAAGTACAGAAATGGAAAGAAGTAATCTCTAAAGATACTTCTATGAAACTGAGTCCTTTAGCATTTGACCCTGTCTCAAAATAATAATAATAATAATAATAATAATAATAATAATAACAACAACAACAACAAAAGGACTGGGGGTGTAGCTCAGTGCAAAGACCCTAGATTCAATCCCAAGTACTTCAAAAAAGCAAACATCATATAGGTTTTGGAATCATGCATGGTTGGATTATAATTTTTAGTTTAGATTTTGTTGTTTTCTAACTGTCTCACCTTGATAAAGCTATTTAACATTTAGGCTGCTTTTATTCAATAGGAAGGTGGAAATATGTAAAGATACTTCTATTTAACGGGTAGGTACAGAAACCAAAGGTAGACACAGCATGATAATGTTGCTTTCAGCCATACACTGCAACATGTAATTACGTACTAAAAAACTGAGTGATGTGGATTTGAGGGGCCTGTGAATAGATGCATGTAAACAGTAAACTGGAAATGAAGTTCAGGCTCTAAAAAGAAGCAATAAGTGATAGGGTTTGGAGTCACCGACAAAAGTAGGGTTTTTAGCTGTGCTGCCAGGCTTCTTTTAGCTCTACCTAAGTACCCAAATTTATTTAGTCCTGGGCCAAATGCCCACCAGCGCCCCCAACTGTTTCATTTTGAAGGTGCAGGCTCTTATTCATCTAGGCTGCCTATAAGAAACTAAATAATGAATTAGCATAGCGGTTGAGTGAATTCTCGAATCCCACTGGCTCCTCTATACTGAGAGAGAATGCACTTCTTAATCTACCTCCACTAGAACGTAAGTTCCATAAAGTCATGAATTTTCCTGGCATTATCAATGAAATTTTGCAGGCAGTCTTACTGGAGTTTTCTTCAAAGCTTGCTACTCTTGAAAAATTTACGGAAACAAAAGGAATGAAGATGTATCAGCCAGAAGCCAGGTACTTCCCTCAAGCTAAATGCTTATTCGAAGTTAGAATCGGAAAATGGGTTAGGTATGGGGACAGCCCCACCGGAGTCTAGCAGGGGAAATTTAGATGGAGTGCCACACCCCTCTCTGAGTGGATCATCAAGAAATCTAAATGCTGAAGCACACTTTTGCTAATGATAATCGCCAAAGGAGACCACTGGGGGCTTCAAAAATATATTTGATATGGATGATTTCAAATCATGTTTGCATTAGATTTTAAATTCTTCCTTAATGGGCAACCTCACCTCTAAATACTACTTAGAAACTGAGAAGAGAAGAAGAGGCGGCTACCCAAGGGGCCAACTGAGCTCCAGGTGCACAGAGCCACCCGCGCAGTCAGGCCACCCCTCACTCACCAAACCTTAGGGGCGCGTCCACCTCCACTGCGGCCCCAGAGTCCAGGCTGTCAGCTTCGATGGTCGTCTCTCGCAACGCCTCGTCGTAGGTCACCTGCACGTTGGCCAGGCCCTGCGGGCCGCCCTCCGCGTCGCACGCCGCGACGAGCACGCGGTCGCCGTCGGGGTGGGACAGGGGGTCCAGGGCCCTCACGGCCACGTGGCACGGAAGCCGGAGCCGCAGCCGCCCGAACGGGCACACCTGCAGTGCCCACTCCTTCGCGGCGCGGCGCGCGGATCCCGGCCGAGGGACCCGCGCTTCGGATCCTGGCCTCCGTTCGCCCCCGCCCGAGTTGGACGCTCTCGTCGGTACAGCACCCGGCCCCGCTAGGAGCTGACCCAGCCAGAGGCGGCCGAACCCCCGGCCCGCGCTGCGGGAGAACATTTCGCGCCCGCGCTCCTGCCGCGCAACACCTCAACCGCAGTTCTCTTGTCGCGACAATCGACTGACCACCGAGCTGTCAACGATGCACAAGAAGACGTCTGTGTTTGCTAAAGCTACAAGCTGCAGGAGCAATTCGGAATTTGAAAGCTCTAACTACACTACCACCGACTCACATGCTTTGCCTACTTCCGCCCTTCTCGCGATGACCGACGGGATATGTAGTTCTAAGGTAACCAGATGTCAAGGTGCTCTGGTAGAGAAGAAAACTACATGTCCCTAGAGACAACGCGCGTCATAGGCAGGTCGAAGTTAGACAGGGCAGGTACCCTGCGCGCCCTTGACCTCAAGCTTGTTGACCATTGGAGCAGCAGGAGGAGGCGGGGAGTTACGCAAAAATCCAATTGGCCAATGAAAAATGTGAAAGCGGAAAGGTTGCTATAGTGGCGTGGTCACCTTGGATACCAAAGACGCGACTTTTTGTTTGGAGAGAGTGGCGCTTTAAAGAGAGACCGAGGTCAAAAACTGAAAAAGAAAAAAGCCTAAGTAAGGACCAAAACCAAGGGAAGGGGTAAGGAACTGCACTTTTTAAAGATAAGAACTTGGTACAAAGTAGGATTACCCTCGGTGGATGGTTGATTAGACCCAAGCTTCGTTAATCTAGTGGAGGGGAGGTGTGTGGAGTCCCATTGCAGAACAATAGCGACAGATTTGTGCTTTTTTCTACAGGAATAGCATTGGAATCGTGGCTCCTTCCTGATTCTAAATGATCGTACACAGGTTATTAAATATCTTTGTTTTTCTTAAACAAGTCTCACTATATAGTGCAGGCTGGACTAAAATTCTCTGTGTAGTGTTGGCTTTCCACGAACTCATAGTGATCCTGCTTCAGCTTCCTGAAGTGCAGGGATCTAGGTGTGTGCCAGCAAGCCCAACTGATGTCTTTAGTTTTTAATTGCACATTCCTAAAATGAGAAAAAGAATATTTCCCTTGCCTTGCCTTAAAGAGTTTTTGTGAGGATCAGGTAAAATAATGGATGATATAACACGGTTCACAGACTACAAAATTGCAATGTAAAGTGTTGTGTTTTTATTTTAATGATAACGTTGATTCTAAGTCACCAAGAAAAATCTGAGCGATCAGAATTTGTTTGGAGAGCAAGATTAATCTGTTTGATTACATCTGAGCCTTGATTTTAAGGTTTGAAATAAGATGCTCTAAGGAAAAAATATTAACGAAGTTCATTTGAAAGACTGTAAAAGAAATTCTCATATTGTTCTCTTGGCTATCTCTGGTTTATGTATGTCACATCGACCTGTTTCTTTAACTCTAAGAGAAAGATAGTCTCTTTTAAATAACTCTACATGGTCTCTTAACTTTTATATTTTTTCAGTGGGCAGTAAAAATAGGAGGGGATTTATTTCCTCCTTACATGCCGGGTCTGTCTCCTTTTCCCTGTCCTTCTGACCCCCCCATAAATCATTCCTTAAATTCTTTAATTAAGACACTTAAGAACAATACCATAAAACATAAGCGCTAAAACTGGAGGCTTTGGAGAATGACAGCCCTTAGCCAGTATGTTATCTGTGACCCAGAAATTGTGCGCCTAGGAGTATAAGCATACAATTCAGACCGTGCAAGGATTTTGTCTTACAGGGAAGTTTATCAAAGAAAAGAATTGGACCAATTGAGATGCCTTCAATGAGAAAGTAGTAATTAAATTAATATGCATTTAGAATATTAGGCAGTTTCAAATTGTGTCTTGAAGATGAGTCAATGACATTAGAAATATTGCCTAACATAATATTCAATGAAAAGAATACCAAACTATATGTCTAGTATGATCCAAATTCTTTTATAATTATCGAGATAAATGTATTAAGTCTAAGGCATTTGATATTCACAAAGATAGTGATGTGAAGCTCAAGTGCCTATCTTATAAGGTAATAATATCACTAAGCTTCTCTTCTGGAGGGTTAACAACTAAAGTTTGCTGACCAAAAAATTAGAGAAAAATAAGGGCTACAGGGATAGCCAATATTTTGGTCCTAGCCTTTAAAGGTCAGTGAGGACTCAGGACATAAGAGAACCTGTAATGTAACATCATATAACTCAGTGATATCCCATATTTTCTGAGGAGAATCAAGGAGATTATGGAGCTACAGAGGAAAGGAATTGATGATGTATAGTGTGCCTAAAGAGAGTCATCTAGAGAAAAAACCTTTCTCTTGGGCTTTCACAGAGAGCAATCTTCTCAAATAATGGCTGTGTCTCATCCAGATGGCTGACACTGACATAAGTTTTACAAAAGGCTATACATGGTTTCAAGGTAAATCCTGACGGGGATTTGACTAATTCTGTCAGATACAAAAGTTACATGTTTTGTTATGTATGTCTCACTTTAACTTGGCCTTAACCACCCAGCAGAAAAGTTTAACCATGAGGCATAAAAAGTAAAGCCAGATTAGTATGCTGAGCTGTAAAAGGCTCAAGTCAACAGCTTCTGACATTTCCAGTTCTGCTGATAACCCACTACTACTATAGGCTATTGGACTATATGTATAACTATTTTCTCTTAGTTCATTGAGAAGAAATATTTGTACCTATAGTGTTTAGCAAAGTTATGTCTGCATCTGAACAACCATTATGAAGATAATAATATGCATTGTATTAATTATTATGCCTGTCCTATTAACGTTTTTTGAAATAGTCTCATTGTTATTATTAAAAGTAATAAAATTTGAAAAAATTAAAAAAGATAAATGTCATGTTCTATTATATAGTGAGTAATTACAGAAGGGCATGTACCTGATAACAGGAATTTCTAAGCAGTGAGATCATATTACCACATTGTGTTATTGACAGTGAAGAAATTTTACAGCTGTAAGCAAAAACAGTTAAAGCATTTCTTAGCCTATTTTGTTCCCCAAGACTGATACAATAAATCAAAGACTTACTATCTAAATATAGACATAGATGGATGGAGGATTTCTTACCATCTACATGTGAATGTTAGTAAATGGTATTTACTCAACAGAATGGACAGCAGAGGTCATGAAAGAGTTTTCAGGAGAAAAATGTAACCAAAAGAAAGAAATCAAGTAATTTGGTTTCAGGAGGAAACTGTCAACATTCTGAATATAAACTATTTTAAAAGAAATGGATTTTATAATACTTAGGAAATATTAATAAATTCAAAGCTTCAATTAATAACAGACAACACAAAGAAGTATTTATAGAATATGTAGATAGGCCCATTTGAAATCTGATGGGAAGCCAGGTGTGGTGGCGCACGCCTGTAATTCCAGCACTTGGGAGGCTGAGGCAGGAGGATCAGTGCGAGTTCAAGACCAGCCTGGGCTACCAAAATGAGCTCAAGGCCAGCCTGAGCTGCATAGTGAGACCCTGTCTCAAAAAAAAATCTGATGGGAAATTGCAGAGAAACTTATGTTCCCTTTTTTACAATCTGCATGGCTTGTGATTCTTTCCTGGAGCTTTGCACTTGGTAAGACTGTGACTGGGATATTGAATGGGACAAGGGAAAGCAGAAATCGTTGTTTCATTTGCAGTCAGATATAGGAAAGCATTCGGGGTTTTACCAACAGCTATGCAGTTTGCTGTAGATTCTCCATAGATCTCTTTTTCAGGTTAAGAAAGTTTAATTCCTAGTTTGTTTAAAATTTTCATCACAAGCACATGCAGCACCTTGTCAACTATTCTTTCTTCTTGATGATTGTTTTTTTTTCTTTGAATTTATCAATCTGGTATATTATAGCAATTAAGTTTTCAAATCTTGAATCACCTTTCATTTGCTGGATAAACTTGGTTTGGTCATGTTATATTGTCTATGTTGTCCTTGCTGCATACAATTCTAGATTCAACTTGCTAATACTTTCTAAGGGTTTTCATGCTCTATGTTCATGAGAGATACAGCTCAGAAATTTTTTTTCTTGTGACTTTGCTATCAAGGTAAACAAGGGGCAAGCGTTCCTTCTTTTGTTTTCTGGAAGATTTATGGAAAATGCTCACTAAGGTTTAGTCTTCTTTTTCCTGCTGAGGAGGTAATGTGCTTTATCTAGCTGAAGCACTCAGTCTGTGCATCGTCAGTCTCACCCATTTTACATGTGCTTCACTCCTGTGCTCATGTGGAGACACACATTTGAGTTTCACATTTTATCTTTCATCGCCCTGAACTGTGTTCCTGTCTCCTGTCTTCCCACCACCCAGTCTTCGTCATTTCATTCTGGACAAGGGCTATGTTCTGATCCACTAATTCTTTCCTATTTCTGCTGTTCTATTCTTAATATATTTATTGAGTTTTCAGCCCAAAGGCTGACTTTTCACTTTTGCAAGATATATGTGACTCTTTATTTTCTCTTAAGCTATGCCTTCTATTTATTGTGGTTTCTTCACATTTTCTTCTAATTATCTTGTTTATCTTAAGCTATTCTAGTACATTGTTTTGACATTGCTATTTTTCGTTGCAAACTCCCCCTGATGATATCTTATTTCTTGTCATGACTGCAAATTTTTGCTCATTACTCATTTTCAGTGGAACTTCTCTTTTATGAAAAATCCTTTAAATTCTAGATTATGACAGTGTTCTTCAGAAACAGATTTGTGTTTGTTTTGTTCAGAGCCCCGCCAGTTTTAGTGGTCATGGGCCACCTTTTCTGTTTTCATTTATTTTGTTTTTTGCTTCACATTGCTTTGTATGAAATAGTCAACTAGTTAGAAGAATGAGTATAAAATATGGATAAAGTTAAAGGAAATAGTAAAGTAAACATTTTTGTACCCAAAATCTGCTTTATGAATCGAGACTGCTATAATCCCAGCACTCAGGAGGTGAGGCAGGAGGATTGCCATGAATCGAGCCCCAGTGACATAGTGAGCTCAAGGCCAGCCTGAGATTCACAGGGAAATTTGTTTCAAGATAATTTTTTAAAAAGTTAAAAAACAGAACTGAGACCATAGTGATGAGTTTCCTTTTTTGCTCTGTCCTTTCTCTTCTGGCTTGTATCCCAAAGTGAGTCAGACTGAGAACTTCAGAAGAAAAGAGGCTCCAAGGCACAGCAAGGAAGGGAAACCCTATTTGTTGATTACCATTTTGTTGGCCCTTCCCAGGAGGCCAGCTTTGAACAGCGATGTCCACTGTCGGGCTGTGCGGGTGTCTCAGGAGAAAGCGCCCTGGCCTACACACCAAGGCCCTGGGGCCTTGCTACTTTACTCATGGATAGTCCTGCACATGTGTTAGTGAATGACCACCGAAGGTATAACTTCAAAGGGAACCCAGTCCTTCTGGCCAAAACTAAGTGGGAAGTGCAGGGGAAATTCCTCGTGGATGAGGGATCCAGCAGACGAGCTCTGATTCTGTTTTTGACTATTTGCAAGTAACGAGGTCCGTTTCACCCCTGGATGCACAGCTAAGGCTTTGGGAAATGGAGTGCAGCACAGCACTGCCAAGATCTCAGGACAACTCTTGTTGTGCTGGGTAGACCAGAACAGTGTAGAAGGCTCTGGAAATGCAACACTGGGGTGCTGCCTACTACAGCTGTGACACAACCTGTGACCTGACCTGACCTGCTACAAACAATAAATCAGTAATACTCCATGAAGACTTTTCACCGTGTGCTGTTCAGAATGTCCATCAATAATTCCAAAATTACTCAGTATAGCAGAAACAGGAAAATTTGACCAACTCTCAAGGGAAGATAATCACCAGATGCCAAGTTTACATGCTCCATCTTTATTCAGAACAGCTAAAAACCTTGAAAACAAGGCAAATGTCTCTCAAATGTCATGGAAAAAATGAGCTATTATATACCTAGATAATGGAATAAAGGAGGATGACAGTCTGGACACTCAGACTAGATGGTTCTAGAAACACTCTGCTAAGTGGAAGAAGCCATAGTGATAACATAACACACTTGGTGGCTACACTTTAGTACAGACTCTACAGCGTCTCATTATGTAGATCAGACTCGTAGCCATCAGCCTATTCACAGCCTCGCAAGAGCTGGGATTGCAGTTCCGCACCACCACCCCGGTCTCAATCGCTGTCTCAGTGCGATCCGGGGGCGGGGCCAACATAGATGGAGCCCCGCCCACTGTATCTGCCTAAACAGGTGCTTTAATCCACTGAGCTATTTGGCTGACCCTGAGAGACTCCACTTTGGTGATGTTCTAGAGAAGGCAAATATTAAAAGGATGGAGAATAATTAGTTGCTACCTGGGATTCTGTACAGAAGTAGAATTTGCTTACAAAGATATTAGAGGAAAGAGAAAAGAAAACTGTTTTGTGTCTTTTTATATAGGCATTTGAAAGAACACAGAGAATGTAAGCAAAAAGTGATTTTTACTGTACATAAATCAGGAAAGGAATTTTTGAAAAAAAAAGTCACCCATTGAAAGAAGATTCTATCTATGCAGATAGCTTCATAGGTGATCTAAACCAAACATTTTAAGAAAAAAATACCAATTCAATGTAAACTTTCCCAAGTTAGAAGAGAACTTTCACAAACTCATTTTATGAGGCCAGAATTATCTTAATAAAATCAGATGAAGATCTTGCTAGAAAACCATAACATTCCATGTGAACACAGAAGCAAAATACTTAACTCCATGTGAGCAATAGTGCCTCACAACTGAGTGAGTTTACCCCTAAAATGAAAGATTAGCTTCATAATAAAAATCCAGTCAACATAATTCATAATTCAGATAACTAATAAAAAAGGAAAAATGTGATCATCTCCAAAGATTTTAAAAGAGAATTTGGTAAAAAGCCATTTCCCACTCTTGGTCAAAATTCTCCACAGATTGGAAGATTAATATAAACTAATTAACATACATTTCTATGAGAAATCTACACTTCATATGATGCCTAACCATGAAAGCTGACTACTTTGGCCCTAGAATCTGTCTCTCTTGTCCTTCCTATTCGACATTATACTGGAGGCCCTATGCAATTAAATTAGGCATCAAAAAGAAATAAAAGAATATCTGGTTTTGAATTCTGCCTGTAAGGAGCTTCAAAGTTGCTACTCCATCCTAACAAATGAAAAGCTGAAAAGAATGGAACATCATTGTATCAAATACTGGAAATGTACTACTAATGTGCTTTGAAACTGTCACATTATTTCTTGTTAAATGCAATAAAAAAGGTAGTTATTAAAAAAGAATGGAGCATCAGTAATTATGCTTGCCTATATATATGTGCAAATACATTTTTGTGTATACTTACATATAAATGAAGTGAATGACAACTGTGACAGAATTAGGAAGAAGAATATTTTTATACCATGAAGCAATATACTGTTACTTGAGAAGGAACATAGGCCCATTGAAAATGTGTATTGCAAAAAACCTAAGGCAACTACTAAAAGGAAATGGGAAAAAGGTGTAATTGATACATTAGGAAAAGGCAGAAAGATGAACATATAAAATGCTCAAGTAAAACTACAGAAGGCTGAAAAAGAAAAGACAAAACTAAAAGCAAACAGCATGGGAAATCAATAGAAAAGTAGAAACAGATATGGTGGATATTAACCCAACTATATCAATAATCATTATAAAGACAGGACATTGGATGGACATTGTTAAGACAAATGAAGAAACGAGATCCAGGGATAGGTTGTCTACTAGAAACAATTTCAAATATAAAGACACATAATTTAAATAAATGGTTGGAAGAATAATAACTATTATTAACACTAATAAAAAGGAGCCAGGAATGACTATACTAATTTTAAGTGGTAGATTTTCAAAGTAAAGGAAATTGTCGTGGATAAACACAGTGGCATTATGTGACAATCATAAGGGATCAATTCTCAAAAAGGACATAGTAATCCTTGTGTGTATATCAAAAAACACAGAATCAAAGTAGGTGGGGAGAAAACTGATCGAACTTTTTTTTAAAAAAAAAAGTATGGAGGGGCCAGAAAGATAGCTTAGTGGGCTAACGCACCTGCTTAGGCAAGCTTTGGCAAGCTTAAGTAAGCTCAGGGACAGAGGTTCTATCTGCAGTACCATGGCAGGACTGGCACAGCATGTGGTCCTACAGATAGAACCAATGCCTATAATCCCAGTGCTAAAAACAGGAGGATCACTATGAGTCCAGGCTATTTAGTGAGATCTTGCAACAACCAAATACATTTAAGAAAAAGAAATAAGAAAATGATATTACACAGTTGTAGTTTGGGTGATGGACAACTCTCTCAGAAATAAAAAGATTCAGCAAGCAGAAAATCAGTAATGAGACAGCTGAGCCTAATGCCACTGTCATTCACCTGAACACGCTACTACTGAGTACTACTGAGCGCTTCTTTCAACAACCACAGCATACATGTTCTTCTCAGTCTCTCCTGAAATATTCCCCATGATGGGCCACATTCTTAAAATATACTTTCACAAATTTGTAAGAACAGAAATCCCACAATGCCTGCATTATAGTTTAAATTTAAGTGTCATCCAAGAGGGTTCCATTCACAGGTGGGACTTTGGATTATGGGTCCATTTGGATCCTGTACCTAAATGGATTAATCACTGATGACTTCACAGTTACATGTGCTGCTGGGGAGTAGGGGCTGTTTGGAGGTGGGTAAGTACGGGGTGACTTAGGAGGCGGCTTTTCTGTCTTCACCAATAACCGTTCTGCGTCCTGACCCCACAGATGAGCAGCTGTCCCCCCAGCATGCCTTTCCTCCATTCCACTTTTGCCCTGGAGCCACCAGCCATGGACTGAGTTCCCTGAAACTGTAAGCGGAAATAAGTCCTCCTGCCTGAGGTTGCGATCTTCAGGTTGTGGCTCAGTGATGGGACAATGACTACCACAGTCTATATTCAGACCACAGTGGTATTAAGGTAGACATCAGTAATGGAAGAGCAGCTACGAAAATGTTGCAATACATAGAGATTAAAAGTAGTTTTAAGAACACAAGTCAAAGAAGAAATATCAAATATTAAAAAATACCTTGAAATCCACAAAGTGGAGACACAGCTTAGTAAAATACATGGGACAGTGGAAAAATGGAAAAGAACGTCTCAAGTTTCCACCTTAGAATACTAGAGAAAAAGAAGGACAAGTTAACAAAGTAAGTTGAATAGGGTGGAATGATAGGGTGGAAATTAAAACGACAAGCATGTTATTAGCAAAGACATTAGCTAACAGTAAAATTGATAAGCTTCTGGAGAGGTTAAGTAAGCTCAAATGAAGACATTAATTATTCATATCATGAAAGAGAAGACAGGACAACAGATGTATTGTTAGAGAAGAATAATAATGGAATAATGTGAGCAGCTCTGTATCTACAGACTTCATAATCTATCTACACGAAGGCGGTACCAGTTATTTAAAAGATACCACCAACCAAAACTCACACCACAAGAAATAGACAATTTGAATAAGTGTATATAGGGTCAAGAAATTGAGTAAATGACTTCCCAAATAAGAAAACAAGTTCCAAATGGGTCCACGGGTGAATTCTATCTAACATTGGAGGATGAAATTGTCCCAGTCTGCTACAGTGTTTTTCAGAAGGCAGAAACAAAGGGAGTGCATCCTAATAACTCACAGAATAACATTACCATAATCTTCAGCCTAGAAAAGGTAATGAAAGAGAGAGAAAGAGAGAGAGAGAGAGAGAGAGAGAGAGACAGAGAGAGACAGAGAGAGACAGAGAGAATTACAGAATAATGTATCTACTAAACATAGAAGGAAAAATCAACAAAATAATAAAACATTGTACAGAAACAATCATATATTGTGACTAAGTAGGGTTCATCTTAGGATTGAAATGCCAGTTAAACATTCAGTGGTCAAATAATGTGAGCCATCAACAGGCCAAATATCACACAATTATGTCAATAGATGTGCAAGAAACATTTGCACAATCTAACTCCTACTCATGTCTTTAAAAAGATGTTCTTAGTAGTAAACTCAAAATGGAATGGTGTTTCCTCAACTTGATAAAGAATATCTGCAAAATCCCTGTAGTCAACATTGTGCTCTTAGCTTTCTAACTAAGCTCAAGAAGAAGGTAAAGGTTCCTTTGCCCGCTACTCCTCTACTGTGTTGTGCTGGAAGTCCCAGACAACGAAATTTTATAGGACAAAGAGGTGAAAGAAGGGAATAAGACTCTTTGCTTGAAGGTGATATGATTGTCTATGAAGAAAACTTGAAAGAATCAGCAGCAAAATGTCTCTAGAAACTGATGAGTAATTACATCCAAGCTCAGGATACAAAGTTAAAACATAGAAGCTGATCACTTTCCTATCCAACACTGAGTAAGTAGAATTTGAATTTAAAAACAAAATATGATTTAGAGTAGACTCTCCCAAAATGAAATACATATGTATAAGTTTAATAACAAAATGTGTCCAAGGCTTATATGAGAAAAACATATTTCTGATTAAAGAAGTCAACGAAAAACCAAATGGAGATGTATCCGTGTTTATACATAGGAAGGCAATATAGTCAAGATATAAATTCTTCCAAATTTATCTATAGATTCATTGAAATCCTAGCCACATACTTTGTAAATATAAATAAACTTAAAATAAAGTTTACAGAGAGAAGGAAAAATCCACTAGAACCAACACAACATTAATAGAGAAGAACAAAGTTGAAGAGGTGACGTTGCCGGGCTCAAGACTTCCTATAAGGCTGGCATGGTCAAGACAGTGTGTGCTCAGCAGAAACAGTGGAGAGAGTGAAAAGAACAGAATAAAGGATCCAGACATGGCCCTCACCCAGCAGTTCTCAACCTGTGGGTTGCGACCCCAGTGGGGGTCAAACAACCAAAACACAGGGGTTGCCTAAAGCCATCGGAAAATACATATTTAAGCCCATGCTATGCCAGGGTGAAATGTCATTTATTGGAATTAGTAATAAGTATTTCTCAACATATTATTTTTTGGTTTGGGGTCACTACAACATAAGGAACTGTATTGAGGGGTCACGGCAGTAGAAAGGTTGAGAACCACTGCCCTAAACAAATACAGTCACCCAATCTTTGATAAAAGCCAAATGTAATACAGAGAAATAAGGACAGACTATTCTACAGTGTTGCTGGGGATGGGCGTGGGAAGGTGCTGGAACATCTAGACATCTGCAAACAAAAGAAAAAAAGCTAGGCTCTTCTTTTACATCTTTAACAAAAGTTAACTAAGAATGGCCAGAGGCTAAGTAAAAAAGACAAAACTAAAAAATCTGGTAGCCTAAACAAGTGATTTAAAAATAACATTATGCAATACAACAACCACTGTCAAATTTCTATTACTTTGTTTAATAATATTTTGTATCGTTTCTGATGTTTTTTGACCATTTTATATTCTTTTAAAAACAAAAAAAAGAAAACCCAGCTAGCTTTGAGTTTAGCAAAGATGTTTTATATAGAGCTCCAAAATCATGATCCATGAAAAAAATAATTGATAATCTTGGATGCATTAAAATTAAATTTCTGGAGCCTGGAGATATGGCACAGTGGCACAAGCTCCTGCCTGTCAATGCAAGATCCTGATTTCAATTTTTAGTACTATTCTGTGAGAGGCTATGTCAGGCAAATGAGAAGAAAGTTGATAGGTAGAAAATATTTCCAGAAGTCATATTCAAAAATATACAAAGAACTATTAAAATTTAACAACAAAAGATATTTAAAAAATGGACTAACAGTCTTTTTTTTTTTTTTTTTTTTTTCATTTTGAGACAGGGTCTTGCTCTGCAGTTCAGGTTGGCATGACTTTTGTAGCCCAGGCTGGTCTCGAACTTACACTGATCCTCCTGCCTCAGCCTCCCAAGTGCTGGGATTACAGGCATGTGATGTGCCACCATGCCCGGCTTAGACTAACAGTCTTAAGCTTAAATAAGCTGTATAGGTGATATGCAAGTACATAAAAAGATGCTCAATATAAGTCATGGCAATGCAAATTAAAGCCTTGGGGGGGGTGCCCCCCAAAGCTAGAGAGTTCTTAGTTGCCCAGGTAATAGTTCCTGTTATTACAGTCTCCTAGAAACAGCTGGTCAGTATGATACATAGTGTAAGAACCAATCAGAGACAGCCAAGTACTCTGCCTCCCCATAAAAACCTCCCTCCCTGACCTTTTAGAGCCTGACATTATGAAGGGTGATTGATTCCTTGTCAGTGCCTATTTGACATTAAGTAAATCTGCCTCTAAATCCTTGGTGTCATTTCAATGTTTCTGTCTGTCAATGGAATACTACACATGTACTAGAATATCTACATTTTTTATTATGTATTTAGTACAGGTCTCACTACACAGATTGGCCTCATAGTAATTCTCCTGTTTTCAGCCTCCCAGATGCTGGGATTACAGGCATGCACCATCATGCCCAGTCCTAGAATATTTAAAATTTTAAAATGCTGACAGTAAGACCAAAAAAATACTAACAATACCATAAGATGGCAAGAATGTTGAGTATCCTTGTACATTCCTGGTGGGACTACAAAATAACACAGCCACTTTGGAAACCAACTCAGCTGCTTCCTATAAAAGTGTCTGTCTCACTTTGACTCTTTTCTCATTGCTGGCACAAAATACCTAACATCCAAAATCAAGAAAGGAAAGGTTTATTTAGTTCACCATTAGTGGAGGTTTTAGCCCATACTCCACTGGCACTAAGGCGGCCTGGCATGAGACAAAGCACAGCAGTTCACGATGGGAAAATAGCAAGAGCAAACGGGAGGGGTGCCAGCAACAGTGGCAACAGAGAGCAAGTCTGTCTTCTTTCTGTTGCATCCAGGCTCTCTGCCCCAGGCCAGGTGTAACACTCACACCTATAATCCTAAGAGTACTCAGACCCATAATCCCAGCCTTGGATCGTGAGTTAATCACAGACTCTATAACCACATCCCATTACTGCATGAGGCTTTGTGGAGGCACCTAGACACAAACTGTAAGAGCAGCTATTGATCACATGACCAGCAAAGTCCACTCCTTAGTTACTCAAGAGAAATGAAATAGTCAAATGAGGACTTTGCACTCTAATTTTCTTGACAGCTTGATTCATAATACTAAGACCCTGGAAACAAATCAAACATCTATCAATTGATGAATGGAAAATCAGTGATATGTGTGTGCAATGGAATGAAACTCAGCAAAATAAAGAATGAAATATTCAAAACAGTGATCCAGTTGAATCTGGAAAACCATGCACTGGCTGGAAGAAGCCAGGGACATCTGGGAGTCCGTTTTAATTTGGCTTGCTATAATGAAGTACCACCAACCAGGAGCCTTAAATGATGGAGACTGGCTTCTCAAGTTCTGAATCCTGGAAGTCACAGATCAGGTTGCCAGCACAGCCAAGTTAAGGCAAGAAGCGTCTTCCTGCTTACAGAGCACAGTCTCACATGGCAGAGGGATAGTTAGCTAGCCCTCTAACCTTGTCTTACAAGGACACTAATTCCATTTCTTTACCACGTGAACTATTACTGTCATCAGGACCAACCTCCACATGTCACCATAGGATCTGATTTTTAAATTTTTAGTACTTTTCAGTTTTAGTCGTACATATGTGTGACACATCGTGATTACCTTCATCGCAGAATTGGGACCTGGACATAGCATGTGTAATCCTTTCTTCATCCCCTTCTCATTTGAGAAAGATCTAGCTCCCTACTTCCTATTATCTTTTATTTTGCTCTTTATCTACACTTTGGGTTTCTCATACAGGAAAAACCATGAGATGTTTCAACTTGGCTGTCTGATTTATTTCACTGAACAGTGTAGCCTTGAGATGTATCCATTTCCCTACAAATGACTGAAGTTTATCCTTCTTTAGGGCAGAGTAGTAGTACGTTTTTCACCCATTCATATACTGATGGACATACAAGCTGCTTCCAAGGTTTAGCTATTATGAATTGTGCTGCTATAAACACGAATATTTATGCACCTCTGCAATACACTGCTTTTAACTCTTTCAGGAAGATACACGGGGGTGGGGTGAGTAGTTAGGTCACATGGAATTTCTTTTTCACTTTCCTTCTTTCTTTCTTTTTTTGTATTTAGTGCAGGGTCTACAGGGTCTAGCAGGGTCTCACTGCACAGATCACACTCACAGCGATCCTCCTGTTTTTCAGCCTCCCACACACTGGGGATTACAGGCGCTTGCCACCACACCTAATCTTAATCACCATTTCAGCACACGTAGGGGGCAGGGCTGACAAGGCAGGCCGGGAATCAAACCGCTGTCTTTGCATCTGCTGAAATGGGCTCTTTAATCCATTGAGCCAACTGGCCAGCCTGGAATTGGTTTGTTTATTTATTTATTTATTTGCTTGCTTGCTTATTTATTTATTTATTTATTTATTTTTGCAGAATCGGAGATTGAACTCGGGTCCTTGTGCTTGCCAGGCAAACACTAATTCTACTGAACTATCTCCCCAGCCCCTCAGAATTTATATTTTAAACTTTCTGAAGAATCTCGATGCTTTCTACAGTTTTTTACTGGATTGTACTTCCACCAGTAGCATAGAACTGTTCTTTCCCCCACTACCTCACGAGCATTTGTTATTACTTGATTTCTTGATAATTGTCCTTTCTAGAGAAGGATGGAATCTCAGTGTTTTTCTTTGCATTTCTCAAATGCCCAGCAATGCTGAACATCTATTCACATTTTTATTAGCCACTTGCATTTCTTCTTTTATTATATATGCTGCGAAAGCATGCAGTACATTTCTTTTGTGATGTGTCTATGTATTTTACTTCCCTATATTTTGACTGGTCTTTCATTTGGGTATTCTTTTATTTTGAGTTCTTATGTATTCTAGCTGTCTGTCATGCATTTCAGGAAGAGCTTACGAAAGTTCTTTTCCATTCCATAGGTTTTCTTTTCACTCTGTTAGTAGATTTTTTATATTATTGTTTCAATTTCATTGCCTGTACTTGGACTTTTCAGTTTTTATCTCTTCTTGGTTAGTTTTGGTAGTTCATATGTATTCAGTAATTGATCTATTTCTTCTGAATTCTCTAGTTTATTGGAGCACAGCTTTTCAAAACAGTTGTAATAATCTGGGTTTTGAAAAAAACTACAGTCCCTGAACCTGGCCTGCCATCTCCAAACTCCAGCCTGGACCTGTGCCATTCCGATGGGCCACATGGCATCCAGCCCAAACTCCAGGCCCCGAACCTGATCCACCATTCCCAGATCTGCACACCATTCCGACTGGCTGCGTGGCATACAGCCCAAACTCCAGCCCCTGGCTGCCATCCCTGAACTCCACCAGGATCTGTGTGCCATTCCCAAACTCCAGCCCAGACTCCCTCCACCATCCTGACCAGGCCACCCATCGGACTCGCCCAGGTCCATCCCCTGACTCATCAACAGCAAGAGCTCCGATTCCACCCACCTTCCCAACCAGGGCTCATTCGGTCAGGTAAGAACTCTATCAGCCCGCATTCATCCCCCAAATCGACAACTGCCTGAACTCCCACTATACCCATAGTCCCCACATGGCCACCCACCATCCCTACATGGCCAACCACCATCCTGGCCTATGGGGCATCATGGTAGCCAGACACCTGAGCTCCAACTCGCAGCCAGGCACATCTGGAGGGGAACAAGCTCGGTGGATCCAGACCCAAATTTTCATAGGCGCTACCTGTATAAGTTCAGCAAAGTGCAGAGATCACTGCTATAAATAATGGTAAAGACAAGGAGCAAGCTCTAATCCCAGGTTCCAAGTCTACCCAAAACAAATACAGGAGACACTACCACTGAAGAAAATGGGAATCATGTAGATGAAATCTCTGAATCAGTATCATATGAGGTAGAAGGACAAGTACAGAAATATATAGAACAACTCAGATCAAAGATAACATCTGGAGTAAAAAAAGAAATGCATGAATTAATAGATTCTGAGGTGGAAAAACAACTTCAGAAACATATAAAGGAAACCAGAGCAGAAACAACCTCTGAAGTTAAAAAAGATCTCTCTAAATTAATACCATCTAAAGGAGGGGAACAACTACAGAAAGGTAGAGAGGAGAACAGAGCAGAAATAATCTCTGAACTAGAGAGAGAAAGGATAACTATAATGAGAGACTTCAATACTACTAAAGAAGACATTGATAAAAAATTGAGGAGAGTAGAAAAATGATGAATTCCTGATTGAGCAATATAGGAAAGAAATAGATCATATGAAACAGTTTCAAAGAGATATACAAGAAAATACAATCTCAATCACAAGTTGGCAAAACCATATGAACTAAAGTGAAGATAGAGTCTCATATCTTGAAGACACAGTCACAGCTAGTGAAAAGGTAAGAAAGGATCTCTTAAAAACAACTAGGATGGAGAAAAAATAATTCAACATCTGCAAGATGATGCAAAAATGAACAATTGGAGATTAATAAGAATCAAAGAGAAGAAAGGAGTCAATACAAATGATATAAAAAGAATATGGGCAGAAGTCATAGCAGAAAACTTCCCAAATATGATAAAACAATTGGACATTCAGGTAACTTAAGCATACAGAACCCCAAGTAACATCAACCTGAGTAAAAATACATCCAGACATATAATAGTCAAGATCCCAGAAATCCAGCAGAAGAATAATATTCTAAAAGCTGCTAGAGAAAAGAAACATACCACATTTAAAGGATAAATCCATCAGAATAACAGCATATTTCTCTTCACAAACCATGAAGTCA
Source organism: Myocastor coypus (assembly GCA_004027025.1). NCBI lineage: Eukaryota > Metazoa > Chordata > Mammalia > Rodentia > Myocastoridae > Myocastor > Myocastor coypus. The sequence continues at coordinate 56,354 of PVJA010002525.1, forward strand.
AGAAGAACATGGAGTAGAGTGCTTCAAGTCCTCCATGAAAACAAACTTCAGCCCAGACTGTTATACCCAGTAAAACTCTCTTTCAAGTATGAGGGAGAAGTGAAATATTTCCATAACAAAGAGCAACTAAAGAATTTCATGACATCAAAGCCAACACTACACAATATTCTAACAAATATTTTAGAGAGGGACCAAAATGACCCGAATTCAACAAATGAGAACAGAAAGATCCCACCAGATAGGTTACTCAAGTAAACACAGGAGAAAAAGGGGTAAACAGTAGTAAGTAAATGTCACATCAATCGTAAGTTAATACAGTTCAATTATAACCATCAATGTAAATGGACTCAATTCTCCAATTAAAAGAAATAAACTGGCAGAATGGATAAGGAAGCAAAATCCAACAAGATGCTGCATACAAGAAACACACTTAACTCATAAAGAAACTCATAGGCTAAAAGTTAAAAGATGGAAGACAATACTACATGCTGTAGCACCTCAAAAAAAAGCAGGGGTAGCAATCCTGTTTGCTGACAGCCTAAACTTCAAACCAAGATTAATCAAATGAAATAAAGAAGGCTACTACATATGGCTACGGGAAAAATTCAAGACAAAGAGGTAACGCTCATAAATATGTATGTACCCAACACTGGAGCAGCAAGTTATATAAAGCAAGCCTTAATGAGCATGAAAAATCTAATATCCAATACTACAATCTTAACAGGAGACCTTAACACCCCCTTATCCAAAAAAGATAGGTCAAGCAGACAAAAAATTAGCAAAGAAGTAGCAGAACTGAAACAGAACTTGGAACAACTGGAATTAGTGGACATACACAGTGTTCCACCCAACCACTTCAGAATACTCATTTTTTCAGCTGTACCTGGGACATTTTCTAAAATAGACCACACATTACTACATAAGTCATGCTTAAGTATATGCAAGAAAACAGAAATTATCCCATGCGTATTATCTGACCACAGTGCAATGAAACCGGAAATAAACAACAAAAGAAACCATAAGAACTCCAGAAATACATGGAAATTAAACAATACTGTAATGTAAACTCAGTTACTGCTATACTCTCTCTCAAGTAAATGGTTGGTTAACAAAAAAACAAAAAAGGGTATTAATTGAGAGTAAGAAACTGGGCAAAATGCCATAGGCTTCATAGGCTACAATTTTGTACATCCTTGGATTTCTAAATGTCTGCATAAAAATGTGTAACTGCTTTTATCACATTCTATAGAGATTTATTAGAATATCAATGATTGACAGAAAATATCAATTTCAAGCTAAGTCAAAGATGTTTGATATTCAGAAAGACAGTGATGTTAGGCTGAATTACCTATGTTATAGAGCTATAGTATCATGAAGCTTCTCTGCTGGAGGGTTGAGAATGTAAGTTAACAGACCAAAAACTGGAGAAAAAGAAGGACTACGAGGATAGCCAACATTTGGACCCTAGCCCTTCAAGGTCAGTGAGGACTCAGGACATAAGAGAACTGTAACATCCTGTAACTCAGAGGTGTCATTTTCTGGTCAAAGAGATTATGAGACCTTAGAGGAAAGGAATAAATGAAGTATAATGTGTCTAAGGAGAGTAACCTAGAGAAAAAAACATTCTCTCAGGCTTTCACAGAAAGCAACCTGGTCAAACCATGGCCATAACTTGTCCCAAAACCTGACACTGTCAACAGTTCTACAAAGCACTGTATTTGGTTCCAAAGTTAATCCTGAGGAGATTTGACCTCGGAAGATACAAAAGATGAATGTTTTGTTATACGGGTCTTGCTTTAACTTGCCCTTGATTAAGCAGAAAAGCTTAATTATGAGGCATAAAATGCAGAGCTAGATTAGTATGTTGAGCTGTAAGAGGCTTCAATCAACAGCCTCCAACATTGCCAGTTTCACCGGTAACCCAATGCAATTATGAAACATTGGACTATGTATACAACTACTTCCTCTCAATTCAAAGAGAAGATATTTTTTCTTTCTTTACCAATATCGATTAGAAATTTTATCACGTCCACACCCTGTGCTCTGTATAACTATTATGAGGACAACAATATGCGATGTGCCAATTATTGTGAATGTACTACTAATGTGTTTTGAAACTATCATATTGTTATTTCTTATTAAAAGTAATTTTAAAAAGACCTCAAGCTAAACATTGTATTACAGAAATTCAGAAATAGAAAATTTCTAAGTGCATTTACACTGTCAGTGAATTTACAGTATTTTAGAATCATCATTAATGTGATATGAAAACTGTATTTTAATTGATAATTGCTAAATTTTTCTTTTCATGCAAAAAATAATCTGTGTTTTGTTGTTGTTCATGGTGAGTCTAGCTTTTTCATTTCTAATCACACTGATTTGTGTCTTTTTTATAAGACTGGCTAGAGGTCTGTGCATTTTATTTATTCTTCCAAAACACAGTTCTTATATCCATAGATTCTTTGTATTTTTTATTCTCAACTTTCTACTCTCATCTTTATAATTTCCTTCCTTGGATTAGCTTTGCATCTGGTGTCTTCTTTCTTAAAGACCTTGAGAAGGCCTGGGTCCCAGTACCCTCTATAGGCACTGTTATTGTAGATTTAAGTATTGTAGAGGGATTGGAAATCAAGACTTCCAGTGGATTACACTTGGCTGTCACATGGCCTGATGATGGCCCTAGGGCCAATCCATGCCGTAGAGGACTGGGTGATCCTCTCCAGGCTGCCTTTGTTCTCTGCCAAAATAATTTAAGTAACATCATATATGAAAGCAAAAGAACAAGGCAGTATAAGAATAACGTTTGTCAAGGAGCTTATGCTGGGAGCTCCAGGCTGGGATTTCTAGTATAGGGTCCACTTTAATCTTCACAGCAACTCCTTGGTCATCTTGCATCGTAGGAAAGGCCACTTAGGAACTCAGTGTCCTGTGTGAGATCACATAGGAAAGGAAGACCTGTATGTAAGCCTAACCCGCTAGCCACTGCACTAGTCCTGTCCGTTACCTGGGCTGCCATCTTGGTAGACAAAGGAAAAGCCACCAACCCCGTTTCAGGTGATGCTCAGGAGGAGGAGGAGGAGGAGGAGGAGAAGGGAAGGGAGTGGCTGTTGTTGCTGCTGCTGCTGCTGGTGGTGGTGGTGGTCAAGGGGGTGGTGGGAAGCAATGACTGTCCCTTTCTCCTGAAGCTCACTGCTGAAGAAACAGACCCACAGTGGGTAACACAGAATGCGGAAGAGAAAAGAGGTAGTGGAAAGCACAGGATTACAAGGCAGTTTCTTAATGAGATAAGATTCGTGCGATATCATTGTGGCACTAGAAGTGTGCTTCAAACTCTCCAGCAAAGATTGAGGAGTTTTTTTTTAACGTGCCTTTCCACAGCCAGCATGAGGAGCCAACAGTGTGAGGCTTTTTATTTTTTGTTATTTGACACAGAGTCTCACTAGGTAGCCCACGCTGGCCCTGAACTCACTATGTAACCTACATTGGCCTTGAATTCCTGGGGACCCTTCTGTCTCTGTCTCCGTAGTGAGGAGATGATCAGTGTGTTCCACCAGGCGCAGTGTGAGGGTTCTACATGACACCCCCATAAGTAGAATCTCAGCAGAGCTTCTTCAGGCCTATGTGGGCACACCCAACCTGCTAGAGGATCTGGAACTCTTAGCCACACTCTCTACTAAGTTATTTGCAGACTATTAGGGGAACTGAGACAGCCTTTCAGACCCTCTCTGAGAGTGTGTCAGGACTTACAGAAGGGCTGCAAATTACTGCTGATACGAAACTGCTGTGTCTCACACCCTGCATGAAACACTTTCTTGTGGTTTGTAGCTATAGCAACCCTTGCCTACCATCTACCTTTCATTTTGCTCTCTCTACTTAGAGTTCCTCCTATAGGAGAAACTACGTGATGTGCAAACTTCAGTATCCAACTTATGGTCCAAGTTGCAGTCATCTCCTACAAGGGCCTCACATTTCTCCTTCACGTGTACAATTTTAGATTTCACTCTCTGGCCTGTGGGCTTTGACTTTAATGGCTACACACACACTCGGAGCTTCCTCACAGAGTTGTTCTCTTGTGTGTGTATGTGGGGGGTGTTTAATTAAGGCAACAGTGAGCACTTTCTTGAACACTTCAGTTAGGAGGCAGATTCTATCCTACATCTTGCTGTAGGACTTTCCTTTCCTTTCTTCCTCTCTTTTCCTTTTCTTTCTTTCTTTCTTTCTTTCTTTCTTTCTTTCTTTCTTTCTTTCTTTCTTTCTTTCTTTCTTTCTTTCTTTTTTTCCTGTGCCCAAATGGATCCTTTTCAGAGAGGGTAGAGTTCTTTGTTTTTTTAGAGGAAAAAAGAAGTTGTGGTTAGGTTTGTTAGGTTGTTGAATGACAAAGCTTTTTATCTCTTAAAAAATATGTGTGTGTGTGTGTGTGTGTGTGTGTGTGCATGCATACACACATTTTTAAATGTTTCATGGCCCATATTCCTGATAGGATGGCCTACAGTACAGACTTCTATGGTTTTGTAGGAGAAAAACACACAAAATAACAGATAAATGAAGGATAGAGGCACTTACCATGTGACTACATCACATTTTTATAACCCTGTTCCAGTGTTTGTATGTCTTTGTTAGAAAAGTGAAACAAAAAGTGAATAGATGTACCCCAGAGTTCTCCCTTCCCTCTGAGATCTGGCTCTGGGTTGTGTAGAAGCTGCCATAGCTAGGGGACAATGGCAGTGCATCCACTTTTCATGATTAGGTGGACGGGACTTGCTGCGTAAAGTACTCCTTGCCTTTTGCCTTACGCCTGTGTGACGGCTGATACCCTGTGGCAACTTGAGAAGTGTAGCACTTTAACTCAGCAGGGGCCATGGTCCTCACTTTGTAAACATCCTCATCCTGTGCAAGATGTGGAGCAGAGATGCAGGGAGCTGCACCCACCTGGGCTGAGGGGAACGTGCTGACAGAGCGAGGGAGGACAAGAGGCTCGCGCTCCCCTTATGCTTCTGCTTCTGCTACTTTGCCGTCTTCTCCCACCTTCAAGTGTTGGTCCTGTGCCATGCCACCCTGCCTGGAGCCAGCTGATTAGGAACTGAAACCTCCACAAGTTGTGAGCTAAATACACCTTTCCTTCCTTAACCTTGGGTGCCGGGTACTTGCCAGTGGTAAGCAACATGGAGGGGCCAGCATCCCTCTTGGAGCACTGCCATCCCATGGCCAGAAGGTCACACTGTTTGCATATCTTGCCCAGATCTCTGGGGCACGTGTTGATTTATTTTTTGCACATGCTTCTTAAAACCATCGAGAATGTCTCCCTTAGCAGTCTAAACCAAGTGATGACCACCTGCGCTTGGTTTTAGAGAGGTGGAAGGGGTGCGTCTCAGAGAACAGGGCACAGCCTGCCGGGCGGGTTGCTCACCCTTGGCGAAGCTTCCTGTGAGGCCTTTAACTTAACTCCACATAAAGTGCACCGAATAAAGCAGTCCCCAGTTCTCCCGAGCTAGGCCTCACGGTTATGGTCAGCTGCCTTTGTCCTGCCCCGGCCTCTGCTTCCTTGTGTCCAGCCTCAGGCCGCGTCCTCCGCTCCCTGGAATGCCTGGTAGGACCTCGGCCACTCCTCTGCACACTCTACCATGTGGCCGGGCTCAGGCTCTCACCGTGCAGCCTGGGCTGGGCTACCCGCTGCTGAACCTGCCATGCCATCGGCACCCCGAAAGTGTGCACAGCATCCCTGCGTGTGTGCCGAGGCCTCACGGGGTCTGGTTCAGTTATAACTTCCAAACATTTATGCCTGTGGTTCTCCGGTTAATTTCCATCTCGCCCGAGAGCCCCGAGCCCTGGTCTGCTCCGGCTCACCACGGGGTCCGTGTCCCCCTGCGCCATGGCCCAGGCTCAGGGCTTGCGCACCGTTCCTTCATTCCACACTCGCCGCTTCCCAGCCAGTCTCCCCCAGCACTGTCTTCACATCGCGGATTGCGCCTGTCGGATAAACGTTGCAGTCATTCGCAGTCCTTACAGATGAAAGTCTGAACTCCAGGTCATATATATATATTTTTTTAATCACCTACCCTTCCAAGACTCTTGCTTTTTCTTTGGTCAGATTTTACCTTAGCCCATGTGACCAAGAGGTCATGGCTACTTAGATCCTTGCCTTGATTTCTCCTTCTGATTGTAAAGTATGTGCATCTCACTAAGTTCTAGGTCTTCATAAAAGGACTCAACAAATATTTACATGAGTCATTTAGATTTTCTGGACCCATGGTGTTGAGAAATGGCTACACGTGACAGCTGTGGACCTGTTTCCACACCAAGAATGTAAGATATTTTATAACCTCCTCTTCAGAAATCCGAGAATTTTTAAAAATGTGTTCATCACTGCACGTATGCAGTACAGTTTACATTCCTGCGTGGGGTGGGGGTGGGCACAGAGCAGTCCCTCTCCATCCCCTTTCCCCCCCTCCTTGGTTGGCGCCCCTTCCCAGTTGAGAAGGAGCCATCTCCCTACTTCCTCTTAGCTGTCTCTTATTTTGTGCTTTATTTGTAACTTGGGTTTCTCATATAAGGAAAACTATGTGATATTTAAGCTTGCACGTCTGATTCATTTAACATTGTGACGGTCCAGGTCTTTTATCCCATTGGCTTACTTACAGCTGCCAGGTAAGCCTGCAGCTCAGTAACACTGATACAGTGGGCTTGGGGATCCTAACTAGTCCTGGCCCACGGATTGTGTTACCCATGAAGCTTTGCTGGCTACTTCAGTCCTTGTCCCGCCTCTTATTTAATTAGCTTAATTAAGGTGTGGGTTTTAATGTACATGGCACTTTTATGTTTGCCTTACTTTCCAACTCACTCTCCTTTTCTGTTTGCTTTGCTTTAACCACTTAATGAGGCCTAACTGACATAGAAAAGACTGCACACATTTAAATGAATGTCTTGAGTTCAGGATAAGCATTAGGCAGGAAGCCAAATCATCACCAAGTCATAAATACTCCCTTTTATCTCCCAAGGCTTTCTCTCCCGCCTCTTGTTGTTGTTGTTCTGAGAGAATACATAACAGCTACTCTCTTAGCAATTTTAAGTATATAACAGAGTGTGGCCAGCTCTAAGCACTGCTTCTTATAGATTTCCAGAACTTCTATGTCATATATGGCTCTAATATTGTACCCTTCAGCAATCCTACTCGGCTTCTATGGATCGGACTATTTCAGAGTCCAAATATATCAGATGATTTGTGCTTCTCTGGCTTATTTCACTGACACAGTGCTCTCTGGGTTTATCCATGTTGCTATAAGGGCAGGATTTTCTCCTCCTTAAGGGCCGAATAGTATTCCATTGTGTAAACATATCACATTTTATTTACCATTTATTTGTTAAGACACTGGGTTGATCCTGTAACTTGGTAATCATAAATAAGGTTGCCCTGAGCATAAGCGTGCTGATAAATTTTCAAGATCCCGATTTCAGTCCTTTTGGATACATGCCAAGAAGTGGGATTTGTTGATGACAAGGTAGCTGTATTTTGTAGGGATCTGTTGGTCTCTCAATGTGATTCATTGTACCTGGGGAGAAACAGTAGTAGGAGTGGGGAAAAGATAGATAAGAAGGGGCCAGCAAGAGAGCTGAGCAGTCTAAAGCGCTTGCTTAGGCAAACTTGGGCAGGCTTAGGGGACCACGGTTCAGTCCCTGGTATAGTCCATGAAATGCTGCCATCAGGGCAAACTGAACTGGCCAAAAAAAAACCCCTGCCATCAGGGCAAACTGAACTGGCCAAAAAAAAAAAAAAAAAAAAAAGGGCAAGAGCTGGGTTAGGTGGCGGCTCATCTGCCAGCTTGGCAAGACGACCCCCCAGGACAACAGTAAAGGCCTTTTTACCTTTATAAAGTTGCAAGACACAAGGTTGTCTAGGGACCAATAGCCCACACTGTCCAGGCATGATTTTTTTTTTTTTTTTTTTTTTTGTGGGACTGGGGATCGAACTCGCAATCTTGCACTTGCCAGGCAGGTATTTGTGCCACAGAGCTATCTCTCAAGCCCCTTAGAATTTTTTTTTAAGCTGGAGGTAGCTTGACTACTTTAGCCAATGAGACCTCTCCCACATAGGATCAATTTCAGCTTCAGCCGCTCCCAACAGTATTTTTAATTTGTTGAGAAGCCTCCACCATGTTTTCCATCATGGTCGTACTGATTTATCTTCCCACCAGCAAGGTGAAGGATTTCCTTTCCATCACATCCTCTTCAACACTTGCTATCTCTTCTGTTGTTTTGGTTGTTCTTTTATTTTTTTAAAATAGCCATGCTAGTAAGTCGGACTTGCATTTCCCTGATGATTAGTGATGCTGAGCACCTTTTCCTGCATGTGTTGGGCACTTGTATGACTTTTGAAAAATGTCCTTAAAGGTCCTCTGTAATCTTTCTCTCCCTCCCTCTCTCCTTCCCTTTTTGTTTCTGTCTTTTTATCATTCTCCCTCTTTCCCTCCCTCCTCTTTCTCCTTCCCTCCTTCCTATTCAATTATATGAGTTCCTCATATATTTCAGAAGTCAAGACCTTATCAACTATATGATTTAACAATATTTTCTTTCATTTCATAGACTACATTTTCATTATGTTGATTATTTCTGTTACTGTGCAGAAACTTGATAGTATGATGTAACCACATGTTTATTTTTTCTTTCATTGCTTAAGTGCTGGTGTCCTATCCAAAAATTCCTTGCCAAGAACAGCATCCAGGATATTTTTTCCTATGTCCTTTCCTATGTTGGTCTTGGCAATGAGTTTTTTTTCTTTTGTCAATTCTTTTTTCTTTTTAAAACTAGTCCATTTTCAGCATGTCTGAGTGGTGTATGGGTTTAATTTTATTCTTTAATATGTATTGCTTTCTCAATACCATTTATTGATGAAATTAACCTTGCCCATTTTGAATTCCCAGTCTCCTTGTTGAAAACTGGTTGACAGTATGTATGGACTCATTTCTCAGTGCTTCATTCTCTTCCATTAGTCTGGTCTTTTTATGCTAGTACCATACTGTTTTGACTACTGTTCCTTTCTATTGTAATTTGCAATCAAGAACTGTGATGATTCCAGCCTTGTTCTTGCACCATATTACTTTAGTATTCATAGTCTTTTGTGGTTGAATATGAATTTTAAGGATTTTTCCCCTTCATTTATGTGAACTTGGACATGATTTCATCAAATGTGTAGATTACTTTGGGTCACATGGACATTTGAGCAATATTACTTTTCAGATCCATGAACATGAGCTATCTTTCTTATTTGTGTCTACTTCATTTATTTCATCATTTCTTTATAGTTTCCAGTGAACATGATTTTTGGTTATCTTGATGTGTAAGTATTTTATTCTATTTATTTTGAACTCTATTAGAACTCTGCTATAGTGCCTTTTAGTTGCTTTAGTGCCTTTACTACGTAAAATGATTTATTTGCGCTAAAATATTTGTAATATTTCAAAATAACAAGAGACTAAAACTTCAGCCAACTGAGAATTTGTCCAAATTCAGCATATACCCAGTTCCCAGGTAAACTGTATCATTTTAAAATATAGTGTTTTGATTGTCTTAACCTTAGTTTTCAAAGCTAATGCCATCTTGATTATAAAAATTTCAGGCATTCTTTAAATATATATGTTAAATGAATATGTTACTATACTTCATTGACAGTTTTATAATAGCAGACATGTGCGACACATAAATGACTACTTAAATAATGCACAGGGCATCTAGGCAAAGGCACACTGTGTTTTACATCATCCTCACAGAGGAGATGGGAAGATGTCAAAGATAAAACAAAATTGTTCCTGCATTGGTATTTGTTGAAGCCAGTTGATGTATATACTTACTGGTTCACTGTGTTATTCTGCTACTTCTGTGTCTATTTAAAGTATTTATTTTTTTAAAAAAATGTTTGAAAAAATAATAGAGATGGCCTCATGCTGTGAAGAAAATATTTTTCTGGGATACTCCGAAATGTTCATTGACTGACCGCGTGTAAGCGTCCTAGCGTACTAGCAAACATGCTTGGTTATAGAGCCAAGTCATTTCTAACTGAAAACTGAAGGAGTTCACTGTGGTGGCTTACCAGATGTGCAGTGCTGTAATACCCTCCTAACAATAGGCTCTTTTTAAAAAGTGCTTTGGTTATTGAAAACAAACAAACATGTCCAAGAGAAGAAATGCCAACAGTATCTGTAGCTGTTATAATGGCATAAAACAGCTAGACAAACACCAAGTACCTTGTCAGGATCCGTTGGTCTCTCAGTGTGAGCCATTACACCCAGGAAGAAACAGTGGCAGGAATGAAGAAAAGACAGACAAGAAGCCAGCTGTGTTAGGCAGAGGCTCGTCTCCCTCGTTGGCAAAACAACCCCCAGAACAACAACACTTATACTTTGGCAAAATTAGTAACACGTGACACAATGTTTGACTGAGTAATAGCTGACATTAACCGGTCAGGATGCTTTTCTCAGGGCTGAGGTAGCTTGTTTGCTTTAGGCCCTGAGGCCTAGTCCTGCTCTCACACAGTTGGCCAGTTTTCCAGCTCCTGTGGCTCCCAACTGCAGCTCTGATGTTCTGTGTTACCACCCAGAAGCACCCTTGCAGCAAGGGGAGGAGAGAAGTCTGCATGGGTAGCATAGGTCTGGGGCAGCCAGGCGGGGCAGGGCGCACGCCTGAAGTCAGACGTGCTATTAGGTTTATCCTGCACATCTTTCTAGAATAGAAAATTTAGTTACTGTCACTATTACTTGAGAGAAGGTGCCGTGTCTGTGGCCACTTGACCAATAATTTCAGGATACCTACTACACCGCTGCCCTCATGTTATAGCTCATGCTCCTATGACAACATGACACAGCACATCACGGAGGAGCAGCAGAGGTGCTAGGAGAGGCAAGAGATGGCACACAGGAGACAGCTGATTCTGACCCAAAAGTCGTGACAGGCACCAGCAGGAGAAGAGTGCGGGAGACCGTTCTGCTGATGGAGTGCAGACCCGTGTATGTTACAGGGCAGAAGAACAGATATTGAAGTTGACTTCTTCTAGGCAATGGAGGCAATCTACAAGCTTTCTTTCTAGGACGGCCGTGCATCGTCACCAAAGGGTACCAATGGAGTCCTTACCCTGGCTGCATGGATGTGATGTCTGCAGCTGCACCAGGTGCCTCTGAGACTGCTTGCGTCTCTGTTCTGCCATCGTCACTGGAAATGCTTTAACAATTTGAGTTATGAGCTTGTGTTTTGCAAGTGAAATCTGAGGGGACAGCTGGGCATGTGCCTGAGCAGCCAGAGAGGCCAGGTGGTGAGGCCACAGGTGCGGGCCCAGCCTGTGGCAATGGCAGGGAACCTGCATGTGAGAACCTGGCCTGGTAGCTGGCACTCAGGCACAGGCCTGGGCCAGTCCGACGCTCTGTGAAGCCCCAGGGATATGGGCCAGGATTTGGGTCCCAATCGATGGCCATAAGGACAGCAATAGAGGCAGAAGCAGCAGTGACAGTAATAGTAGGGGCAGCAACAACTGTCACAGCCTCCAGAGACAGAAGGCACTCCACTTAAGGGTGGCTCTGGGACCCCACGTGGGAAGCAGGTCCTCGGAGCTGGTCCACATGGCTGCTCCCCACTAGGGACAGAAACTGCTGATACTCCTGCAGAAAAATAATTTAGTCAGTTATTACAAAGAGATGCCAACACACGGAGACTGGAATTTTTAAAAATCAACATGAGTTATTAGAAGTCATCAGTTTGAAGTCTCCAGTTCTGAAAACTGTCTCACAGTTGCAAATCAAATATCGATAGGCTCAGAAACAGAAATTAGAGATCTTTGCACTTGATAGAAAAGAACACTTTTCCTAGGAAGCTTTGAATAAACCAAGAATCAACAAAGAAGGCCATTTTTAAGGTTATGTTTTGCTTTGTAGTAGCACATATAGCTGCAGAGCACATAAGCAGTGTTTGGGTATAAGAATACATTGCAAATCCAGCTAGTCATGTTCAGGCCCCCACGTGACCCCCACAAGTTCCACGGAATATCACAGGAAGCATGAAAATGGGTGCTGAGTAAATTTAAACTTAAAGATAAGTTCACACGTGAGACTAGCTGGTGCAGGGTTAAGTCTTTTCTTAAAAAGTCTTGTCTGAGACTCATTATCATTTCGAAATCATTGGCCAGAAATTTTTCCAACTGTTGTCACAGCCTGCAGATACAGCACTCTTAACAACTGCAGCAACGGATGCCTGTACAGAAAAATTCTTCTCAAGTCAAAAGCTGCCAAATAAAGCATTTGTGGTCCTCTTTTTTCCCAAGAGCGACTGACATCAGTTAAGTTATGCTGGTTGCAAATGAAGTTGTGTAAAGTGTGAGTTCTGGCAACCTAATAAATGAATTTGCAGAAAAACTGAGCCAGAAAAATCATATGCTCATGGTATCACATTGTTACTTATCATAATGCATAAAATGGTGACATCAGGTATTTTCTTGTAGTTTGTAAACTTTTCTTATTCATGCATCATTATGAGCACTCTTACATTCCATAAGCAATAAAATATTTTAAGGCTCAAGCTTCATTCTGGTAACTTTCATAGCACATTGGCCTTGCTTTTTAAACCGAGAGCTCCACATTTCCTCTTTTGCACGGAGCCCTGCAGGCTATGCAGACAGCACCCCAAGATGATTTGAGGGAGAATGATTTTCAGAGCTGGTGATAGACGCGCCCCACAGCAATCACAGCTGAGTTTCAGTTTTACTCCTTTGGGACTTCCGTTTTGACAAACTAGCTTTCTAACAAGTTGAGCAAATTATCTTCACTCCATTGCTTCCACATTAGCATTTTATTTCTGAAAAGTCAAGCAAACTATGTGAAAGTGCACTATCCTATGAACACTGGATAAGTAGCACAACTTGTTTCATTAACAAGTATTTTTAGCATGCACCCTGCTGTGTGTGTTATTTGCCAGGTGTCAAAGCTACCCAGGTAAGTAGATATATTTCTGTCCTGAGCAGTCCGATTCTGGACACAACATAAATATTAGTGAGTTACAACGCAGTATTTTAAGTGGCCGCAGAAGCATGGAGGAGGCACACATCACCGAGACACCAGAAAGAAAGCAGGCGTCATTAACACGGCAATACTAGAAAACCCCCGCCTCTGTGTGTCAGAGACCCTAGGCTGTCTGGACCTGTGTCTGCACTGTCATCCTGTTCCCTGCCCCACAGGTGCACAGCGAAGAGTCCTCTCACTGTGCTGGGACACCACCGGCCCTGACTCCGCACAGCTGGGTGGGTGAATGTCCTGCCTCAGAGCTTTCCTTACAGCTCAGCATGGCTGGTTCTAAACTCATTGGCAGTTACTTTGTGTTATATTTTAAGGATGAGGACTAGATTTATTTACTCATTCAATAAGTAACTGCATTGTTCAAGAAATGCAGAAGTCTTTGCCCCAGCCAAGCTTAGAATTAAAGATTTCTACACAACAACAAAGTGCATCTGGGGCTGGAGTGCAGCTCAACTGTAGAGCCTCACCTAGCATGCCCAAGACCCTAGGCTTGACACCCTCCAGCCCCATACAAAGGGAAAAAGAGAGAAAAGAGAAAGAGAGTGAGGAGGGGACTGGGAATATCATTACAACAGAGCCACCTTGTATAATACAGTTATAGCTAATTGCCTTGACTTGCAGCTTTTTTTCTTTCCACATATGTATTTGGTATAGGGTCTCACTATGCAGCTGTGACCCATAGTGATCCTCCTGTTTTCAGCCTCCCCAGCACTGGGATTACAAGCATACACCACCACACCCAGACTCCAGTTAAAGGCCCAGCATGCCCCTGGGGCGGGGCCAGTGCAGCATGCTGTAGTAGGGATCAAACCCTGGTCCCTGCATTTCCCAAAGCAGGCGCTTAGTCTGCTGAGCTATTTTGCTGGCCCACCCTGTAGCATTTAACTTACAGCTTCAGTTTTTTACTACTCTTAACTATTTTCCACTCATTTTCTTTTTTACATGAAGATACCCTTAAAAAGCTGAATGTGGAATGATTTCTATTTCAGAATTGTGAGAAATGGAAGATAGCTCCACAGACACAGAAATAGAAGAGGAAGAAGAGGAAGAGGAGGAAGATGAAGAGTCTCAACCTGACGTTGGTTACGCCATAGTGCCCACGATTAACATTCAAGATGAACGGCTTGTTGATTTATCTGCAACTCCAGCTTTCCATTGTCTGAATGAGGTATAAAATATTATCATTCTATATTACTGTACAGTATTGCTGTAGTAAGCCTGAATGGCCATCTACTTAAAAACTCAAATGAAGCCCATGTAATTATAAAAATTCCTCATTAAATGAATCTTATAGGTAACAGGTACAGTTTGAAGCCCTTTAAAACAAAATCAACCTTGTTTTTCTTGTAAGGGCTTGTCAGTAATTCTGGGCCAATGCTGTAGTGTAGGTTCCTGTGCTGGTAAAACATAAGACTGTATTTCCCCCAAAATAAGAGCTAGTTGAGGGGCTGGGGAGATAGTTCCATGGCATAAGTACCTGCCTGGCAAGTGCAAGGTCATGAGTTCAAACCCTGGTCCCGCAAAAAAAAAAAAAAAAAAAAAAAAAAAAAAAAAAAAAAAAAAAAAAAAAAAAAAAAAAAAAAAAAAAAAAAAAAAAAAAAAAAAAAAAAAAAAAAAAAAAAAAAAAAAAAAAAAAAAAAAAAAAAAAAAAAAAAAAAAAAAAAAAAAAAAAAAAAAAAAAAAAAAAAAAAAAGAGCTAGTTGGAAGATGAACCTTGAAAACTACAGATTAAAAATTCCAGCCTGGGTCACCTTTCCTCATCTTACAGAGCAGCAAGCAAGCAAGAGAACAGTGCTGTGAGGTGAGGCAGGCCAGGAGTTCTTGAGCGCTAGTTTTCAAGGCTGGTTCTTTTTCAGCTAGGTCTTATTTTCAGGGAAAGAATATATATATTTTTTCATAAGTTGGTACGTGGAATAAACAATATTTCTTTGATTGTTGTATATTAATACTCAATAAAATGAAGTTAAAAGATATCATCATATAATGAAAGAAGAATATGCAATGGAACCCTGAAATCTGCTGCTCCCTATCTGTGGGGAAGCAAAGGGGACCCCAATAAGTTATATCTACTCAAGGTCTGATTTTGAAAGCCAAAATCCCATCTATGAGGAGAGTTGGATTTTAAAAACATAGTAACTGACTACACATGCAACTGTTGTTTTGTCGTGCTGTAGAGCTGTAGTTTAGAAAATGGTTTAAAGGTCATTTGAACTCCAGGCTCTCAGCCCTATGGAAAGATAGCTCAACAACCATTCTGAAAAATGCTATAGTCACAGCAAAAATAAGCTTAAAAAAATTTAAAGCAACTGAAGAATTTATTTAAAACCAGAGAGCAGAAGCAGACAGGAATAGAACAGGATACAAAAGTTTTTAAAAGATGTTATGTGGGGACGTGTGTTTGTGTGTCTGTGTTTAGAGTCTACATTGCCAAATCATTTTTCTTTGATTTTGGCATAATTTCAGATATACAAGAAAGTTGCAAGAACAGTACAAAGAAATCCTGTGTCCCTCGCCCACCATTTCCCCAGATGCTAGCATCTTACTCCACACTGGCTTTACTTTCTGCCTCCTCCTCTTCCCTCCCTTCCTTCTCCCCCAGCTTTCCCCTCTCTGAAGATAAGTTGCCCCTTGACAGCTAAATGCACCTGTGCACTTCCTTCTATGGTATTCCTTTACATAATCAGAGTGTAATTACATCGTGAAACTAATACTGCTGCGATACCATTATCTAATCTTCAGGTCTTAGTCAGTCAGATCTTGCCAACTGTGTCATCAGATTTGCCAACTGTCTCACAAACATTCTTTGTAGCCAATGGCTGCCCTGTTCATTTCACATTTACAGATGATACCTCTCATTCAGTAGTAGTCAGCTCTTTAGATCAGCTCCTTGGAATTTTAAAAATTTCTGTAACATCAACATTATTGAAAAGTATAGGTTTATAGTTATTTTGCAGAATTTCTTTCAAGTTGGATTTGTCTGACCTCATCTTTGGACTCGAGTTGCCCATTTGGGGGAAATGTTAGGTACAATGTTACATTGTGAAGTGTCTTAGATCAGAAGCACAAGATGTTTACTTATCACACTGCTGATGAGAATGGTGACTTCGAGATTTCTTCTGTATAGATTATCATTATCATTGTTTTTCTATTTGAAAGCAATAAGCATTCACTGGAAAGATACCTGAGGCTACGAATGCATCTCACTCCTTCTAAAATTTCCACCTACTAGCTGGACATCTATTGATGATTCTTGCCCAAATAAATTCTTATGATGGTGATTTTCTAATTTTCTCTCTGTCTGTCTGTCTGTCTGTCTGTCTGTCTCTCTCCCTCTGTCTCTCTGTCTCTGTTTCTGTGTGTGTGTGTGTGTGTGTGTGTGTGTGTGTTTCAGTGCTGAGGCTCTAATTCAGTACCTGCTATGTGAACACTGTACCACTGAGCCACACTGTGAATCCCCAAACACATTTTTTTTGTTGTTGTTGCCACTGCTGTTGGTGGTTTTGGAGATTGGTCTCACCATGTTGCCAGGCTGGTCTCCGGCCCCAGGGCTCAGTGATCCTCCTACCCGACCCACTGACCCTGACCCTTGGACAATTACATCAGGAGCTTTCTACTCTTAGGAATATCATTCTCTTCATTCTGATGGAATGTTTCCTCTGTTTATCTGTGTGGGCTTATGGGATCTTACAAGATTTTGTTCAGTGGGTTATAAACTACTACTGTCATCATTCACTCTGACTGTTTAATTACCCAAGGTCTGGCCAGTGGTGCGTCTCTAAGTGGGCCCATTCGTCCCTCTGGCCCGCCTCAGCAGTTCTCTATGTGCCTCTTCACTCTCTGGCACCAGAATGTGTTCCGGGCTCACACTGTATTTCTTTTGCTCCGGCTCTGGAATCAATCTTCTTTCAGAGGATCCCGAGTTTTCTTTTTGTGAAGAAGGACATTTGGAAACTGAGATCTCAGTGCTGAGTATGGTCACTGCTACTGGTGTGTCATTGCTTTAGACCCTTTCGAGGGACAGAGTTAAAAATAGATGTATGAATTCTTGGATCTACATGGTCTTATGTTTCTTTATACATTTGTCCTCATATATTTAAAACCATGAATTCATAGCTGATCAGAATTCTGTATCAATCCATCATATGTCCAACTTTGCAACAGAATTTCTATCCTTACTAATTAAGTTAAAGCTAAAGCTAAACTTATTTCATAAAGTTGCTTACTGTAGTTACTGCCAAAGAGATTTTACCCATACATGACATAGGGTCACCCATTTTTAAGATTGTCACAAGTGCCTTAAAACCGGGTTACTTTGGGCCTGGTGATAACATCCTCCCCCCATGTGCCTGAGACGTAGGCCCTTGTTCCTGACCCCACTCACCCCAAGGGCAGCCACTTTGCAGCTTCTAACCTTGAGAAACCCTATGGTTTAGCACCAGAGTCCCATGAGTAAGAGCCCCACTTTCTTACATGTTCTCTCTAAACGAGCTCCCAGCCCCTGCCGGAAACCTTAGGGACAAAACCAGTGAACCTTAACAGAGGTATAGCAGACCTACATCTGTTGGCTGACACCAGGCACCTTCTGTCCGAAACCATGACCCCTCTCAGATGAATAATGACACATTTCTTCTGTCTCGTGTACTGTATTTTGGTGTCATCTCTTCATGACATCTTATCTGTCTCCGTAGCCTCACCCCAGGTCAGATTAGTCCCTCCTAGGTGACATCTGTCTTGGCTTATGGCCATCTTTGAGGACTCTCTGGGGACAGTGGCCATAAAAGTTGCAAGCTGAATTTATGGAGCAAAATTATGCTAACAGCAAAAATTATACTCAAAGGTTTTTAACCATTTATCTTCAACCTAACACTTTATGAAGCATTTAAAAAGATATAGTTATTCATTAGGATGGTGATTCCACAATAGACTTCAATAATAGTTAAAGAATTATCTTCACTACTCTGTCATAATGCAACATTAGCATTTTTTACTGCATCGGAACTAATTCTCAGGCCAATGAAATCTTACAGAACAAATTATTGGCATCAGCCAACTTTGGTAATAAGTGTGAATGATTAAGGGGTGGGGAGGTGCCTTAGCAACAGAGCACTTGCCCCGCCTATATGAGACCCTAGGTTTGGTCCCTGACACTGCAAATACAAGCAAGCAAAACCCTGTCAAGGTATTATTAAGAATTGAAGTTATAGCCATAGTTTCTAATTCTTTTGACATTTAAAACTTAAAATTTATAGGGGCCTTCAAGTTTTTGACCTCCATTATACAAAGTTGTCCTTCAGCTGTCTAAACAGAAACTACTGCCATCTGTGAAATAGCAAGGGTTCCGGAGACAGCTGAAAGAAAGCTGTTGGGAATCCTTCTCCAACAATCCATACGTGTGGCATCACATTGAAAGAGCCAGAGCCCCTTAAAGCACTTATTGTTCTTTGTGCCAGTGGCACAGCTGCCCTGGCACTGCTGCATGGCAAAGCCCAATGTGTCTTCCCTGAAGAATGAGCTCAGCGTGGCAGGCAGAGCCCTCTGCAACCGGGAGCCATACTACTTTACAATCTATCCCTTGCTCAGACCTTCAGGATCATCTCACCTCATCAGGGACTCCCCCACACTTAGAGGTAATAAATTCAGGGGTCAAGGGATGCTGGCTATCTTAAACTATGTGATAGAAGCTATGCCCAAGTCCACCTCCTCATGTTGCCTCAGAAAATACTGTGTGACTCCAACCAAGAACCAAATGAGCTTCTTCCCTAGGTCTCACTTTGCGACCCTTCCCTCTGTTCTGAAATGTTCAGAATTATGTCCTTCAGGAGATGCCCAGAGTCCAGCATGTGCAGTTCTCCGACCTACCGACTCTTAGGATATTGGTAGGCCACACCCATGTCTTGGCAGTCAACCACCCATAGATACTGACTAATCTCCTCATCAGATATTGCACAGAAAGTCTAGAGATTCCTGCTGACATGATGGCCTCATTAAGGAAGATAAACAGGACAAGCGCTAAGTGTGTCACTTCACTCTTTGGGGTGACTCTTCATAGCAATGCTTGGAACAAAGCCACAAGCTTTTGATCTCCTGCTGGACCCTGTGTCCAACTCCACCTTCCCTGCCTAACTCTGAGATCCGGTATGCCACACCGTTTTGGGCCTACTGAAAACTGAGTCTCACCCCAGTCTCTATTTTTTAATATTTTCCTTTAGTTTATGTATACCTATATATTAAATCTCACAAATACATAAATACCATGTAACTCAGTGGATTTTTTCATATGCTTAAAATCAACATGTTCAGCATGGAATTGTCAATCTTCTCCCAAACCTCATTCTCTCCCCTGTCCTTTGTCAGTTCATATATTAAATTCCTGTATCTCTTGATTTATCCTTTTTCCCACCATATTTTCAGCTTAAAATCTGTTTTCTGCAACCTGAAGTGCGGTCCAGGATCCTTTGCAGCCCCTCTTGCTCTGATCAGAGATTCCTACTGTTCTGTCTTCTCACCATGTGCTTGTCCCTTCATCGATGTCCTGTAAAGTGAATCACATACTCATGCTCATCAGTCCATCCGTTGAATTCATTAACAACGTTATATAGAAGTAGACTCTTTTTTCTACTGCTACGTAGGGTCCTACTGTTCTTTCACATGACCTGATCTTACAAAATTCATATATTTGCATATATACCAATGATTTGAGTTACTATGTCTCATCTAGCTTTAGCAGGGACGTTCAAATGGTTTGCCAAAGAGTTGTACCGGCATACATGCTTCTGGCCCTCCTGTTGGATACTGAAGCAGGTCCAGTGTTAAATACAAGTAACTTCTTTCATAGAATTCCCCAAAGGTGGGATTTCAACTTGTATCTGTATGTGCTGTATAAAGCAATGCGCATTATAAACCTGGCTTTCATTGTCTAGTGTCAGATGTTGAACTTTTCCATGATTTGAAAACCATAAATCCGTTTTTGTTTTCATGCTGTGAGCCAACATCAAAATATGATTTTGCCTAAGATTTTGTGGTTCTGCTTCTCACCAAGAGGCCTTTCCTTCTCTTCATTTATTGTGAATAATTATTGTGCTTATCATTAAGTCTTTCAACTTAGCCACAACATAAAGAAAATGCTGGAGTGTTTGGGAGGCAGGGGTGGAAATGTGACGATTTTAGGGAAACACTAAGGAAGGGAACATAGGTATTGGGATAGAATATGAAATTCTGTCATAGTAGAGTGTGAACAAATAGGTTTTAATCATGGGTAAGCAGATGAAGAGAGCTTAGATTTGTTGACAGTATGACCTTTCATCTGTAAACCAGGTCACATATAACATGGAACTGTTAGACTTACAAAAGCTGTGACAGTGGCATTTGTACTTAAGTTGTCCTTGAAGGTCAGATTTGAATAAGAATTGAGGTGTCAAGAAGACTGTGAAAGACAATGCTTGCTGATAGGCCTCATGTCTGTACAGCACCCACCATGTGCCAGTCAGGTGCTGTTAAAAGATATTAATTGCTATTGTTGTCAAAGCCCTGAAATCTAATCTATCCTAGGAGCTCTGCTGTACTGGATTGTGCCAGATGCCACAGGGAGTCACAGACACAAAGCTCACAGAAGGTTCCTGATCCTTACTACAAGCTTTGTTTGGGAGCAAGAAGCTCGACAAGTTACATGTTGACAAAAGGCAGTATGGGGTTATGGACCTCGAAAGTTTAAATAGTTTTATTAGCACCCATAGGAAGGGCCCTTGCTGTGCAGTGAGATGCTTTGGAGAGGCTTTTGGAAGGCAGTGACTCACGAGAGGGAATATTTCATCCTTGGATTCCGCTACATCTGTGTTTTTCTGTCCTTGGCCTGCACCTGTGCACGTTTACACGGGGGGAGGGGGTCTGCAGGGCCCAAGGCACCTCATCGCAGATGTGTGCCGAGCTGCCTTCATGCATGCTTCTTGCCCCAAAGCTAACTCCTATGTCGTCACCTGTTTCTGCCCTGGACGTGTCTCCTAATGTCACCGCTTACCTGTTCCTTTCCTCCCACCATTAAGATAAGATATGAAGAGTGGCTGAACAAATACGGTGGTAACAGGGAAGGGAACAAATATATTTAAGAGAGCTAGGAGAATGGATACAACTCTAGGCCTAGAGGGTTGGGGAGGAACGAGAGACAGAGGCTAAGTTGACGTTTGGAATTCTGACTTGGGAAAAGGGCTAAATTATGGTGACATTTGTGACAGAACTCAGAAGAAGCAGTGGACCTGAGGACAATGTGTAGTGTGTGGAGCTGAGCCTGCCAGGGAAGCCCCAGGCTAGAGAGGTAGACATAGCAGGGCTCTGATGGTTTGCAGGGTGCATTGGGAAAGGACATTAGCTTCCTATTTGTGGAGGGCCACCTGAGTGACTTTCCTTAAAGGAGGATCAGTTGTCTCCATTTTGGCTGAACCTGACCCTGTTTCCACGTATTGACATGGACAGAGCAGGCTAGGACTTTTCCTTATCCTTATGAGGTGGCTGTAAGCAATGCATGTTGGTTCAGCTGAGGTGCTGGTGGTAGCGTTTGAAGATGGCAGGTGTGTCTCCCCTGAACTCCCACTGTTGTTCCCTTATGTGAGCCAGGACACAGTGGGATGAAGAGCCAGTGCCCCATGATGTCAGCTGGGATCAGCCTGGAGATAGAGCCTATCTATGAGTTCCTGGGACTTGAAAGATTAAACATCAGAGCAGAAGCACTGACTCCAAAACATTAGATGCTACCTCAGCTGTGTTATGCAGATTCCTCTCTGCAGATCCTTCTCTCTGCATAATGCAGAGGTGAATTCCGGCCTCCTACGTAGCCCAGCTCACAGCACTCTTACTTCCCACCGTCCTCGTGGGCATTCATGCTCAGGCCACTCTACTCTTCATGAATTAATAAAGGCTGGGTTTATCCTTAGGTCAAGGCCTTTGTTGCAGAAGCCATCTTCATGGCTAGACTTGGGACCCCTGCCTTTGTGTCTTTATTCCTGCCATGGGTTGCACTAGGAGTGGTAGGTTGGAATGAACTCCCTAGAATTCCAGTAATTTCCATAGGATTACAAATGTAAACTTCCTAGGCCATGAGGAGAACTGAAGAGGGCTCTCTCTACCTACTCAAGGTAACTTAACAACACAGCCTGTCCCTATGCATTTATAGAAGAACACTGCCACTGGTTACCTGATTCCAGACTTTTGAAGCAATTGTTTCATTGGTCTAGCTACAGCTTCAAAAGTTACCTTTTTTACATTTGGTTCTTCTAAGACTGATATTAGATAAATAAGTTTTGGATTTTTAAAATTCTCTTCAATGACCAAAAATGCAGGTGTTCTTCTGATACCATTAAAGTTAGGTCCATTTTCTGAGTTGTACCTTCAGCAGGTTTACTGGTGAGTTTTAAGGAACTAAAACATTTTCTCTTTACACCTTAACTGATCCAATAACTGGTTACAGAGATGAAAGGATAAGATTCTCACTTTCCAGGAGCTTATAGTCAAAGGTATTTGAGGTACATAATGTAGCTGTATTGGTCAAGGTTTTAGAGGAACAGAATAGATATAAGGAATGGATATTAACGCAAAATATACAATCTATAAGGAATTATAAGATTGGCTTAAAATAGTCAGCCACAGAGTCTGATGAGGAAGCATGCAGAGGGTGTCTGCAGGCTCTGGGCTTAAGAGTTCAATCCCGAGGTTTGGACTTCACTGCAGCACTCCGTGTAAATCTCTGTCTGTCGGCTGATGGGTCTGCGATGGAACGCTGAAGTGTCTGTAATGGACGCTGAAGAGTCTGCGACAGATGGCAAAAGATCCAAGCTGGAGGCTGAAGGGTCTGCACTGCAAGCCAGATGATGAAATCCAGTCTGAATGCGAAGACCGAAGCTTCTCCGACGAAATGAAGTCTTGATTCCTTCCTCAGCCCTTTAAAAAGTCTCTTTGTGCTCAGTCATTCTGGCGTGGGCCCATTGTGTCCTAGGGTGGAACCAATCATAGCTCAGGATGGGCCCTTGATCCTGCTCTAGGGAGGAGCCAATCATATTCTAGGCAGGCCCTGGTCATGCTCCATGGAGGAACCAATTGTACCCCAGAGTGGGGCTCCCACCAACAGGGAACCAACCGCTGAGTCATTCAGCCAAGTTGACCCAATGTATCAACCACTGCAGTAAGCTTTCCAGATGGGCCCACAAGCAACAAGACTTTTGAGATGACCTTTTCCTTGTGAAGACTGAGACTGTCTTGGGTTCTGTACCAGAGCAGAGCCCCATTCTGCCACCTCCTACCTTGACACACATTGCACTTGGCACCGTTCCCTGCATGCTCACATGGTCGAGCACCGCTTTAGGGTGTGGCAAATGGCTTTTAAAATAAACTTTATATTAAAATGAAAAGTCAAGGTAAGTATGTAATGACTCTATTAGTACTGAATCATCATGGATTTTCTTAGTGACCATACTTCCTTAATAGCTATGCTCGAAGGTTGTATTTTAAAGAAAAAAAAGCTTTCAAACTTGTCTTAGCAATTTTTCTCTTGTTGCTGAGACAACATACCTGACACCCAAAGCTAAATGAGGGGTGGCTTCTTCGGCTTTCCGCTTGTGCAGGTTTCAGGCCCTAGTTAGCTGGCTCTAAGGCAGGGTGACTTGGCAGAGGGCACTGCAGAGGAGAAACAGCTCATGGTTGGCAGAACACAAGAAAAGCAAGGCAGTAAGGGACCGTGACAGCACCTTCTGCCCCTTTATCTCATTGAGACCGCTTAGGGTGGATAGCCCTCATCTCCTAAATTCTAGCATTGCACTATGAACCAGCCATGCACTGTAGGTCCAGCCATCTCTGAAAAAGCCCCACCGGTGACCTCATGCGCCTCTGGCAGAACATCTAGACACAAGCCATAACACTACAATATTTATTTTTAAAATATATCTATAAATCTCACCATTATTGGCATGTTTTATTTTCTTTTCCATCATATACCCAGGTAGCCTTGCAAGAATAGTTTTTTCAAGATTTTACATGTCTGTCAAGAAATTTTAAACAGCACAGTAGTTTATTAAACAATACCAGTGGATTCCACTGTTCCCACACAAGTTTCATTTTTCCCCTGCCATTGCTGATTTTGTTTTATCTTTACTATAACCAGGTAGAAATTTAAAATTCCTTCCTGTATGGAAGACACTGAAACATGACAGTAATGCACTTCAATCATTAGGCATCAGTGTGGCTCACATCTATGTGTGAAGATGAAAGGTTTATAAAATTATGAGTCATATGTTCAAGGCATATTAGCAGCCCTAAACTTAATCAGTAAAATCATGTCCTCTAGGGTGGGATAGGACTAGAGGAAAGAAGCCCCGTGTGAAGAGATCCATACTGTTGACACCTTCAAAATGATAAACACGAAAGCTGGTTCTGGCCAGGACTCCAGGATGCCATCAGTGACAGGTGCTCAGCCCAGCAGAGAAACAGACAGAAGGAAAAGGGAGAGGGGCTATTTTCTTTGAGGACATGGAGAGAATGTGGGGAAGGAGGAGGAGTTCTCTTGATTGGAACAAAAGGAGGCTGAGGCTTTTATGGCCTTTTGCCAGGGATGGAGTTTGGAGAGCATGTTTAGATATACCTGAGGGAGCTGATTGGGGGTCTTCCCAGAAAGGGTGGGAAAGGTGGAAATGAATGATGGCTAAGCTGGAGAAGAAGGGGGAGGTGGTTTTGGCAAGATAGGCTTTTGTTTTAAGGGCATCGGCCATATTGGATGACCACCATAATGATTTTAGTAGTTCGTGCTAGGGCTAGAGCCTATCAGTCAGAATAGCAATCTGAACAGGCTGTGCTGAGTGCTACACAGGAGACAGTGGAGCATGGAAAACCCAGGACCAAGAAGACCTGGCAGTTCCTCTGCTTCCTACCTGCCACTACTCATTCTGAAAATTCTTACTGAGCTTTACAACCCATCCTGGACCAAGAAGATGAGAATATGTATCCCTTGTCTGTGTGGTTCATTTCCCGCTATCTCCCTTCCCCTATTTCTATTACTGACATAATCATACTCTCCTTTGTGTGCACCAGAGCATATTTGATAATTACCTATTTGTATTGATGTTTAACTTAGTACTGTAACAACTTGGCTAAATGTTAAAAATAATAATCTGAACTTGGATGGTGTAATTTTAAAAAGTCACTGTGAACAGATGTGGCATTTCAGAAAAATAGGGAAAATAACTAAAGAAGTTTTCCTCTCTGGTGATATAAAATCCTTGAGGGAGAAAGTAAGGTGGGATTGCCAAGCTTGTGGTTCTTGATAGAAAATGTGCAACTTGCAAATGATGGGTGAGGGCTTGGGTGTGCAGTAGAGCTTCTTTGTATATGTTGAAGACTGTTTTAAAATGTATTAATAGAAACTCCAAGGGATAGGAAGGTGGTAGGTCAAATGCAACTACACTGGGATGCAGACTACCCCCAGGGCCGGCTCCCTGGGCCCTTGAGGTGGAACCCCATCACATGGATAAGTTCTGGAGTAGGAGGGGGTCACAGGCAGAAAAGAGGGATGGTGCTTTTCAGTGTTTTACTACACCTTGCCCCCTGAGGGACAGACAAAGGCAGCAAAAGTGGCTCACCAGGTTGAGCAGCTTCAGCAGGCTCTGGGACATCACTGCAGCCCCTAGTTGTCCCACTGCCTGGCACTAGGATGCTTGGGGCAGATAGACAAGGATGCTGGATTAGTGAGTTTGCATTTGCAGAGTACATCCCAGGAGGCAGACTGGGTAGAGGAAGGTGAAAACCAGGGAGGCAGGAAGCCAAAGGCAAGATGACTCAGGCCCATGGTGTTATCAGACTGTCTGGAACAAGGTGTAGTTGGTATATGCACGTAGGCCAGATATTGAAGGATTGATTTGACAGAAAATCAAAGCATGGTTAAGACAAAGACCCATTTGTATTTCCTTTAGTGTGTGTAAATTCCTTTCCATGTTCTTTTTTCGATATTTTTTTTATTAAGTGGTTTGAGTTTTTTATGTATAAATTCTTAGCAACTCCTTATACATTTAGAAACTAGGTCTTCAATATAACCTGCACTATTTCCTCTGTTTATTGGATTTTTTTTTTTAGTTTGTTTATGGTGATTTTCCCCTCAGTGGGAGTCTATTTTCTTTTCCTGTACTTGAATTTATTGATCTTTTCTTTGTAGTGTCAGGATTTTTGCGTCATACTTTAAAAGACCTTTGTTACCTGAGGTTATAATTTGTTTCCTGTGTCTTCTACTGGTATCTTGATAGTCTGAGTCATCGTATTTTAACCTTTGTTCTATTCAGTGGACACATTGAGGGTAGCAGAAATAGACAGGAGGTCACAGTAACAAGCTTGGGAACCCAACACCAAGGCCATTATCTCCCAAGGAAAAAATCCTTCTCAGATCCTCAGCCCACACATACTCAAGTAGGGACAAAGCAGGATACCTGGATGACACCAGAAATATGATATGTGGGGACATGAGAGCAGCCTATTATTAAACCTCAGGTTAAGACGAGAGGAATCTTGCTGTCTGTAAAGGCTACAAACACAGTGTGGACAGGCTCAAAATATTGTAAACCTTAAGGGTGCGGGGCAGGGCAAATCTCTCCAGTCAACAGGAGGGGAGGAAGCAGTTTGATGGCTCTTGGTTCTTGCTGCATTCCAAGCTACGCCGTGTTCGGCCGGGTGTGTAAACGCCCTGAGCCTTGCTTTATACTAATACTACAGTTTGCAGCTCATGACCCCGGGGTCCTACTGCCTACTGAGTTACGTCGCCTTTACCTATGCTCTCTTACCTTTTTCTCTGGTGGAGATCATACCCTCTGCCCAGCCTAGCAGAGCCACCCACCTCCTGGAAGCATGGGAAGCAAGCTGGCTGTGCTGCGATGTCCTTCAGAAGTGGGCAGCTCTTGCCCTTCCTCACACCCCCTGCCCTGCAGATGCTTCTCACAGCCGCCCCCCGCCCCTCCCCGCCTGCCCTTCCAGAACTTGCTTGCCTTCCCATCCTCTCTCACAGGCGTGTCTCTGTATCTCCACCCACCTCCTCCTTGCTGTCCTTGGAACGAGGTCTGCAGGGGCCCTTCCAGTTTTCCTTCCCAGCCTGGCCCTAACCCTGCAATCCTCTTGCAGGTCCAGGCACACAGCCCGGAAATCCAGAGAGGCAGGAGGCACTTGGAGACACTTAGATTTGAATGTTCCCTTCTTTATCATGAAGACTGTTATGTCCTGGTAGTCAAATCTGCCCGTTGCGCTCACTGTCCTCCGTCACACAGCCCATGACTCAGGAGCATTCGATGCCTTACGCTTTCCCCCGGACTTCTGGTGCTGTCTCACCCTGTTCGGGGGAGGAGCTGGGAAACACTCCTGCCCCAGCCATTTTGGAGCTGCGGAATTCATCTTTCAAAGCCAGCCTGAACCTGCCTTTCTTTTGAAGCATCTCATTTCCTGACAAATACATTCACTTTGGCTCTATAACCTCTTCTGCAGGGGGTTGTACTTACCTCCTAGGACTTGTTTTACTTTTCTGTTTTATTGTTGTGGATGGTGTTACTGTTGCTATTTGATAAGGTCTTTCTATGTTGCCCAGGCTGGCCTTGAACTATTGGGCTCAAATGATCCTCCTGCCTCAGCTTCCCAAGTAGCTGGGACTGCAGTCACACACCACCATGCCTAGCTCTTGTGTTTTAAGCTACCCTAAAGATCTTTAGGAATCTTGAGAGTAAAAACGATGGTATTGATGTTCATAGAAAACTTTCTTAGCTCACTGTCTTGAGTGTAGCTATGCCAAGCTTTTCAAAGGGGGACTATTGACCATAATTAATAAGGCCTCCCATGAAAGCAACTTAAAAAGGACAAATTTCTTAAAGATATTTGCATCCATATCAATTCAACTTAAATTCTCACCACTTAAATATTTGAAATTAGAACATCATATATTTATTCACGCTTTATTTTGCTAGCCAAGTCCTCAAAGAAATACGCAATAGGGATACAATATTATCAAATATTGAAAACAAAAAACAACTTTCTTTATATGAAATCAGAGCCCAATTCCTAGGATATAGCAGAGTAGAGCTATTCCAGTTGGGCCATTCTTCATGTGTCTTACCTTCTTCAGGCTTCTCCTCAACCTTCTTTCTTTGGCTGTCCTGAAATGGTCGGCAGAACATTTGGACAGTGGGGACATTGTTTGAAAACCTCTGTGCAGACTGTGCTCATTATGAAAGTATCTGTCTCTCTTCTCCTATTCCATTGTCACGGGTACTACCAGGGCCCCTCCAGGTTTATAATAGCGGGTTTCATCAGGCTAAGAATAATTTATTTGGTATTAAATAATTTTTGTACAATTAAAAGAAAGAAGAAAAATTAAAAGGAAGCCATCGCCAACATCATTCCTTGGCAAATGAAACATTTTTTTTTCAAATGAAACATTTTTAAGGCATTGTTTTATCTGACAAATGAAAATGATAGCTTTGGCCTTCAAGCGAGGGTCCTTTCAGCTTCCAAAGAGCTTGTGCAGGGCTCTGTCCTAGACAGGAATGTGTTCAGCAGTGAGTTTGCCACGTAGCCATGGAGTAAAGAAGTGTTTACACAGCATAAAATCTTGTTGGCCTTTTCTGTCAGAGTTGTTACAAATTTTGACTTAGTTGCAGGAAAAGAAAATAAATTTTGAGCACTAGGTTGAGTAGGGACATTAACATACTTCATTTTAAAAATGGCTCCTGTCAAAAAGTGTTACATAATCACTTTGCTGAGATAAAGAATGTTTCATACAGTTGGGATCACTTTCCACTTTCACCGAGTCCTAGTTTCACCGAGAGTCGTTGGAGTGGCGATCCGAGGTTTTCTATGTGCGCTTGGTCTGCAGGAAGTTAGCCCATTTGGTGAAGAACACCAGTACCAGGACAGCTGAAAGCAGGCGATGGTGTGCATGGGGTGAGCTGTCACAGCTCCTGGAGGCTTTGCCTCTTTCTGTCAGGGCAGAAAAGCAGCAAGGGCAAAGCACCACAGGAGGACAGGCCTGGAAATCCTCCCAGGGTGTGCAGGGCAGGGTTGGCTCTCAGTGATCGAATGGCAGCTGCTCATCTTTCTTGTGCTAGAGAAGAGGGATCTAACTCAAAACAAGTCAGACTTCCTTTAGAGAAGGTTTACTCTACTGGATGGGAAACAAATGCAAGCAGCTCATTCGGTGGACCCTTCTTGGATGACCTTTTATAACATAAGAATAAACTGCTTTCATCTCAGAGAAAGCGAGAAGATTGCTTTCAGAGATGAAACCTGAGCAAGTTTTCTTCGGCACTGATCCCGCATAGGCTGTACCTTCGCAAGGCCTTTGGTAATAGAGGAGCAGTTCACTTCAGACAGCTTAATTATCCTTAACATGCTAACGATTAGACTCAGATTTTCAGTTTGGGCAATTATTTTGGGAAAGACACACAGAAAATTTTAAACACATGGCGCTATGTGATCTATGCTCAGAGTAGGCAAAGGATAATTATTTGTTGGATTCAAATGATAAATGCCACCATGCCATCATACCTATAATCTCAGCATTTGCGAGACTGAGACAGACAGGGTGACCATGAGTTCAAGGCCAGCTTAAATCCTAAACTACATAGCAAGACCCTGTGTTGAAAAAAAGAATGTAATGCCAGCTAAAGACTTGCATGTTTCTTTTTCTTGTGATTTTTTCTTTTCTAAGGCAAAGTATAATGTAGATTTCCTCTTAAAGTTGCTAATAAAATAATACAGATCTTTTTGAGAGCTACTATGTTTACAAAGATTCTGACCATCAGTTATTTAGAACGTGACTTTAATTTTGATTTACCCCTAGGATTTTAGGTTCATGATTCTTGTTGTGTTGACTTTTGCCTATCTGTAGGAGTTGTACATCGATTTCATTTCTGTAAGCAAGCTTCCTTTTATGTTATAGCAGATGTATTACATAACATGCATAAGCATGTATGTAGGTGTATTTGTCTATGAATATACAAAATCTGCCCATCCACGAAGGAAACCAAGCCAAACATAAAGGATAATATTCACTTTCACTTGACTGAAACTTTAAGGGAAAATTTCTAGACAAGCTCACTTTTGACTATTCCAGTGTTAATATTTTGAAAACTATTAGAAATAAATGATTTAGTTTATCTTTAATTTGGATAACTTTTGGAAAATATTTGTGAAAGAAATGAAGGTCAAAAACATATTGTATCTGTCTTAGTTACTTTTCTCTCATTGCTGAGACAAAATACCTGATATCCAAAGTTAAAGAAGGAAAGATCTATTTAGCTCACAGTTTATGCAGGTTTTGGTCCATACTCAGGTTGCTCCAAGGCAGGGTGGCACATGACAGAGGGCAGCGGATCCTGGAGGTGGAAGGTAGCAGAAGCAACAAAAGCAAAAAGCGAGAGCAAATCTGTCTTTCACCTTTGCATGGTAAGCAGGGGCCTGCCCTAGACTGGGTACAGCACTCGCACCGTCTCCATGCCCTCTGCTTGCACAGGCTCAGGATATTTACAAAGTGAGGACCCAGCCCTCTGCTCAGTCACTCAGTTAAACTTCTGAACTTCTCAGTTGACATGATGAGTTAACCATTACAACATCCAGGAAGGTAAACACCTGCCCCAGAACACATCCTCTAGCCCTTGGATGTGGAAAACTCTTCATGTTGACATAGTGCATCAACCATGATAGTATTTTAAAAAAGAAAGAGAGTGAGGCTGAGGAGATAACTCAGCAGCATAAGTGCCTGCCTGGCAAGTGCAAGGTCTCAAGTGCAGGCTCCAGAACCAGGCGTGGTGGTACATGCTGTAAAACCAGGGCTGGGGAGGCTGAAACAGGAGGATCACTGTGAGTCCAAACTGCATAGCAAGACCCTCTGTCAACAGCAGCAGCAGCAACAACAACAACAAAAAACTTTTAAAAATATGAAAAGAGACAAGCACAAAAAATTAAGGTTTCTTGAAAGCATGCAGTAATATTCAGTCATATGTCCAATCTTACATACTGTATTTATTTTTTTTAAGGAAGGGTCTACAGGGTGTTCAGGGTCTCACTACTAGGTTGGACTCACAGTGGCCCACCTGTTTACAGCCTCCCAAGAGGTGGGATTGCAGGCGCACACCACCATATCCAGTCTCAATTGCTATCTCAGTGTGCCCCAAGGGCGGGGCCAGCACAGCAAGCCCAGGGATTGAACCCCTGACCCTAGCACCTGCTTGCACATGCTTTAACCTGCTGAGCTATTTGGCTGGCCCTTGTTTATTCACTTTTCTTGTTTTGAAAATCTGTAACATATGTATTGTGGTATGTTACCCTATTTCTCTCTTCGTTTCTGATTTTTCTTCTCGCTTTTAGTTTTACCCTTCAAACTAAAATTAAATTTTAAAAAATGATAGATAAAAGAAAAAGAAAACAAAACCAACCTGTGCTTAACTGAAAGTTTAAAATCATAGCTAACTTAATGATTGTAGTTAATTAAATATGCACGTTTTCTTCTTCAAAGAGGACAGTGTGCTATTAAAAATCAGAACACCTTTAGCTCTCTGGCGCAGCTCACGTTTGTTTTACTGTGTGCATCTGTGCTCACATATGTGGAAATGCACTCACAGGTCTGTATGGTGAGACCGCATGGTCCCAGGGTGGTATCTGTCTCACACAGGGGCAGTATCAAGAGTGCAGTGGATCGCAGCTCGGACATGGCTCCCTAAGTCAGAAGCAGCATTTTGTACAACACCTCAAATACCATAGGGTTTGGGAGATAGCTCAGCAGTCTAAGCACCTGCCTGGCAAGCACAAGGATCCAGGTTCAATTACCGGTAGCCCATATTGCGCTGGCCCTGTGCCATACTGCCACTGAAACCAGGCTCACACCTGTAATCCCAGCTCTGGAGAGGCTAAGACAGGAGGATCACTGTGAGTCTGCGCTATGTAGTGAAACCCTATACCAAATAAATAAATTTTAAAAGAAATACCAGAGTAGTTTTTTTTAAGATATCCCAGGGAGTCAACCAAAGAATGTTGCTAGCACCATGGTTTCTGAGAGATCAGCAGCTCGACAAAAAAGTGTTGCTGCCGGAAGCAAAGGAAAACAAATCTCAACGTAAAATCGTGTGGAGGAAGTGTATGTTCGAGTGGGAATGGAGGCGCGCCCCCTCCACACACAGCAGGAACGCGACGCGGGATGCTCAGGTGACACCAGTATGGGGCAGCCATGCAGCTTGTCTTCGGGCTCCTCGAGGACATGGGTTCCCTACTCCCTGTACTCCAGCAACTCTCCAGTGGGTTTCTGAATGCTCGGTGTCCCCTCCGAACCTTAGGTAAACACCCACGCAGAGGCCGTGAGGGTGTCGGAACTTGAAACGTTCACCGACTCTGCTGCTCGGGTCCTCCGCTCCGCTCCCTACAGGACCCCGTGTGGCCTTCCTCCTTGTGGTTGGTGGAAGCCCTGTCTTTCATTCAGGCTGCAATCTCGTCATTTTCTGTGGCGCTTCTGATGTTTTCACTGTCCACTACTGCACTTGGATCAGCGCACTGTGTCGTTCTGCCTTCGAAACAGATGCCCTTCAAGGCATCCGCAGGCATTCAGCATCTCTCAGCAGGATCTGTGTAAGCACATCAAACTGAGTCCTTGCCGCAGTGCTTGCTTCTATTCAGCAACAAGCGTGACCTTTTTAAACTGGGTGGAATCGCTTCCCTCCTCTGCCCAACCCCCTCACGGCTCTTATCCACCTGGTATGGAAGACAGAATTCTTTCCATGGTTTCCAAGGCCTACCACGATCCAGCCGCGCCCCTGCTCACCCGAAGACGCACAGTCTCCCTCTGATCTTATCTCTCGTATCCCACCCACCCGGACCCTCTGCTTTTCCACACAGGCCTCTGCCAGCCGTCAAGCATGCCAACCACTCCACAGGTTCCAGTCTCTCCCCCATTCCTCCTCGGCTTGGAACACGCTTCTCTCAGACAGCACCTGGCTTGCACCACCTTTCTCTCACTCTGTGGAGATAAAAGTTCCGCTTCATTTCTCACAGCATTTATCACACCTTCAGTTGCCTGGTCCAATAATGTGTAAACTTGTGTGGATTTTTGTCTGTATTGCTCACTGAAATATCTTCAGCTTCCTAGAAAACTTCTGTCCCTGGTGTATATTCTAAATATCCATTGAAAGCATTATGGTTAACTCTACTCTAGATTTCCTAGCTCCAAAAGCCTTTGGGCTTGAAGACATCTCCAGCTTCTTAACATTAGCTAACATGAGCTAATTTGGAGTCTAGGTTTGGGTTTGGTAAGCAAGCAAATGAGTAGAACCAAACAGATCTGCATTCTTGTAAATAGAACTGTACTAATAAGTTCAGTGACATCTGAAGTTAGTCCTTCTGTTTTAGTCAGGCAACCTCAGAATCTGTCTACCTGTCATCCTTAGCCTTCTGCTGATAAAAATTAGCAACAGTAGAGTTTTCTCTAATTGGAGTTTATATTTGGTATCAGGACGGGCCTTGACTACAGGGCTGTGGACTTGGATAAGCAGGAGAGAGGGAGGGTGAAGGAGAAAGAGCAGGGAAAAAGAGTAGTGTGTTCCAGCAGGACAGGAGGAGCCTCGGAGAATGCTGGGAGAGAGAGCACTTCAGTCATATGGGGTATTCCTGCTGGGGATTCAGCTTCTGGAGCTCCCCAAATGCAGTCCCCTCCTCTGGTTGACAGCTATTTCTAATCAATAAGCAGGCTAGGAGTCAGTAGAGCCATGACTCAGTGGTGCAGGGAGTGTGATTAGAGGTGCCTCAGCCACCCTGGCTATCACCTCTGTAGGAAGGAGGCCATCAGAAGTGAAGGTGGTGTGCAAAGGGGTCTTCCGCTTATTTGATTTTTTTAAATTCGGGAATTTTTGTATGAAGACAATTCATTTCAAAATGATGATGTAGTGTAAGTACTGCCTTTTCTTTAGGAACTTGGTCAAGTTGGAGTCATTTGTCCAGGGTAGGAGCCAAAGCCTTATGGGTTGCTGGTACCCAAGGCATATTCCCAGGACCACTGTTTTATGCCCTGTCCTAGGGTGTATGTAATCCAAACCCCCATCATTCTCACCTTTGATCTCTGAAGCCCTTGGATTTGAAACTAAGCACTTTTTTTCAGTAACAACCCTGGCTTCAGGTGCCGAGGAGACAGCTCTGTGTTACAAGTGCCTGCCTGGCATGTGCAAGGTTGTGAGTTCAAACCCCAGTCCCACCAAATAGATAGATAGATAGATAGATAGATAGATAGATAGATAGATAGATAGATAAAGTTAAATTAAAGAAACAACCCTGGCTTCCTCAAATTACAGCTCCTCCTCAATGGCAAGCCGTTATCAACTACTCAGAGTAGCAACACTTTGATCTCAAATCTGCTTTGCTGCCATCTGAACACATCCATTGCAAGGTAAAATCTAAACAGTTTCTAAATAGTGTACAATAAGGAGCACACAGGGTGGTGCAGAACTGAAAATGAAAGGTGCAAACCCCACCTCATGTCAGCAGGGGTAACTGCACAGAAGAGAGAACTATGCAGGATGATGACAAAAGGAAACATTGTTTTAGGTCCTTTGCGTATTATCTTGTTTATATTTTTGTATTTTGTACAGGGTCTCACTATGCAGCTCAGACTCATAGTGATATGCCTGTTTTCAGCCTCCCTGACACTGGGATTGCAGGTGTGCGCCTCCCTGCCTGGACTCAGTTGGCAGCTCAGTGCACCTGGGGGTAGGGCTGGTGTGGCATGTGGTGCAGGTGGATCGAACCCCAGTCCCTGCGCTTGCCTATGCAGGCACTTAGTGCACTGAGCTATCTTGCCAGGCTTCGTGTTATCTCTTTTACTCCTCCCAGTAAGTCTACCAGGCAGGTTCTAGTTTCCCTATGGTATTGTAACTGATGGAACTAAGAAACACCAACTTCAAGTGACTAGCCATAATCACACAGCTTGGGAATGGTGGAGCTGAAATGCACATGTGGAGGCCTGGCAGGACCACGTGGCAAGGATGGCCTTGGGTCCTTCCAGGGACATCCTTGAAGAGCAGGGAAAGCATGAGACAATACAGCTAGTCCTGCACAAGGCATTCTGTGTGCTGGTGAGGAATGGCAGAAACTGGCCCTACGTGAGGAGCTGCTGAAAGCTCGAAGCAGGGCAGTAAGATAGCAGAAGTACATTTCTCAAGCAGTGATGTGAAAAATGGCCTAGAATAGACTATGTGGAGGGACAGGCTGCTTTAGGAAGGGTTCATGCAATCCCAAGGGGACAGGGACTGAGCCAGATCAGCAACATCAATGGTGGGAACAGAGCAGATGGAGCCGAGTGACACAAAACGAAACTCAAATCTTCATACTGCGAACGTGTGGACATACTTTAGAAGGAAATAAGGCACTCGAGTTCCTCTGTTGGCCTCTGTCTTCCAGTTAATGAAACAGTACTACTAATGTCTTCAGAGGAATGAGGATATTGTCTATATGAGGTGAACATTACACCAGTGTACCAACAAGAGCAAATAGGTCAGTATTTTACAAGCAAACATTCCCACGTTGAAGAGTAAGCGTGAAGATTAAATCTTTTATTTTACAAGGTCATACAAAAAACATGAAATATAACCCAAAGTACACATAAAAAGAAATTTAATTAAGACTTATTACAGTGGCATCACCCATCCCTTTTACTTGGAAAATCTTGTCTTGTGTAGACAGCTAAAAATAATGCCGGTAACTCCAGCATTCTGGGATACTGAGGCAGAAGGATTGCAAGTCTGAGATCAGTCTGAGCAAGTAAGAGAGACCTGTCTCAAAGTAAGAAATTCTGTTTGTTTGTTTGTTTGTTTGTTTGGTTTTTTGTTTGTTTATTGGCTCCAGGGATCAAACTCAGGACCTTGCACCCTCCAGGCAGGTGCTTATGCCACTGAGCTACATTCCTAGCCCAAAATAAGAAACACAAAAAGGGCTGGGGATGTAGCTCAGTGCAAAGACCCTGGCTTCAACTCACCAGTACTAAAAACAAACAAACAAACAACAACAACAACAACAAAAAATGCCTGATGTAGGTGCAGATTTGGGGCATAACTCCTGAGTAAAATTTGATTCCCACCCCCTCAGGGATAGGTAAGTCAATTCTACTTTGAATTTCTAACACTCAGTTTCAGTCAACATTTTGAAAAATGGTCTTTTAGAAATAGTTTTAAATTAAGATGAACAAATAAAAAACATAAACAATTGAAACTACAGATGCTTTAATAAGTATATTTGTAAATAGCCCCTATTTATGAACATTATCATTTATTAGTAAATAGTACATTAAGGCAAGGGAGTCTTCAGATCCAACCTACTGTCAATATGTTAAAAATGACCCTTATCTACAGTATATTTTATAATGAATGACAGATTATTCCAAAGAGAAATTTTTGTGTTAAAGAATTCACTAAGAAAGTGTTATAAAACACAATAGAAAGCAAAATTTTAATCTTTTGAAGTAATGTGCAAAGATAGAATATTCACCCACACTGATGGCTCTTTTCCAGGTTCCCTGAATGCTGCCTGCTTTCCCCCAAAATCAGTGAGCACCCTTTCTATGAGCATGTTTAGAACTATATTTTGTGATAGTACATTTTATGACATTTACTTAGACTTATACTTGTATTAGTAATTACACTTAGTACGTAAGCACCTTTATTTGACACAATACATTGTGCAGTATCAAAATCTACTTTTTTAAAACTTAAAGGCAAAGAAGAGAAAGAAATAAAGTTGGTTATATCATTTACATTTAGTATCCCCACTGGCAGATACACAGGCTTGAAATCTGTATTTCACATTTCGATCATTTAATTCTACTCGCACTTAGTCTAATATTTTATTAGTATTTCTAATAACTTATTTTGTTTATATTTTCCTGCAAACCTTGTTAAGCATTTTTGAAAAAATACTTTGCTTCTTTTAAGATTTTCTAAAGGGTTGAATATCTGAACAACTGACTTGTTACCTAAAACAACTGTCTTCCTGGATCACTTTGTTTTTTTAAATTCGTGTTTGTTGTCTGAACCAAGGTTTTCACTCTGCAATTCAAGCTGGCCTTGAATTCACTACGAAGACCAGGCTGGTCTCTAATTCTCAGGGATCCTCCTGCCTCAGCCTTCCTAGTGCTGGGATTATGGGTGTGCACTAGCATACTCAGCTCCTTAATCATTTTCAAAAAATGGGCAGAGATCCATCTTTGTTAATACATTTTGCAAACTTTGTTACTGTTATTAGAAATAATCACTAGAAATTACACAGCAAACTTGTTGCTATGACTTCCACACAGTACAATGAACTACTTCAAATTTTCAAATTGATAATATTTTTAAAATACACATAATACTGCCGTTCTTTCTGAAGCAGTTCTTCTCATGTGACTAAATGTGTTTTAATAATCATCTCAGTGCAATACTCAGCATTTCAGAATGAGTAAATTACAAAAGACGCAGGTATTTTCATTTGGCTAGAAAATACTCATCTTTGAATTTCTGATAACAAAGGAAGAAGTCCACTAGTTAGAGTTGAAATATATAATATTGGAGCTACTATATTATATATTTCAAATGTTATAATAAATATATTCATCTATTCATTCTAGAAAACTTAGCTTCCTATCAAGTGTATCACTTAGTGATATTAAGGCACTGGATATAAAACTGGCCTCAATGTAGAAATAGATGCTGCTCTCTCCACCCATTTCTGTCCCATGAAAGAGAAGCAACCAGTAGTCTAGCACAGTAGTGAGCGATCTCAGATTATAAGCTAAATTCTATGTTAAAGTGGTTTTTATCATCAGACATCTGACAAGTTCTAGGCCATGAGTGAAGTGCTTTAAACTAAGATTTTCAAAGTCATACTCCTTTTGGAATGTTTTTGGTGACGTTGTGCTACCCTATATTATAATATTTAAAAGTGAGCCAAGTTAAGATGGCAGGGCAGTGCCATATTTTAAACTTCATGAGTATCACACGAACAGGTTTAATTATATACATATGATTTCCCTTTCTTTGGAAGTTAAGATACTGTAAGGTCTTCCTGGCCCAAAATAAATGCCATAAAGAGAGTGAGCTTATCTGGGAATAAACACTGTGGTATTAAGAGACAAGAACACAAATAAACATTTCTAGCCTGAAAAGAGTGATACATTTTCAATTTGGCACGTTCAGCCACAGCCCAAATGAAGAATGCTTTGTGGATTTTCATGACAGAAAGTTACACAAAAAATAAGAAATTTCTAATAGGAATTAAAAAACAAACAGAATCTATTTTTTAATATTTCCAATGCTTGCATGCATTCACTGGTTAACAGCAACAAAGGTGTCTTTAAAATGCATATTTGCAGCTTCGTTTCCAATGCTATGTAGCATAAGAACCTATGCTTTGAGCTAAGATGTTGGCGTGGAAAAGGAATCTGAAACAAGGCATACCCAGGAGTGCTAAAGGCATGACTCGCACTTTTCTACGGGTAGAAATGCCCAGTGAAATGAGCCCAGCCGTTACAGCCTGAAGTGCTTGGGTCTAATCATCATTGTGACTCTTTTGAAGGAGGACCTGTAACCACCGGGCTGTGCCTCACTCATCCCAGGCCAGGTCCCCCAGAAAATACCATTACGGACGCCTCTGTATTTCTGGTGGTAGTATTTGCCATTTAAGTTTGCTGACAGGCAGGCATCAAACCACCAGCCCGAACTGTAGTAGCGCCCACAGTTCCCTGAGGGATAGCGGTCGTTGTCCCTGTCTGGGGTGGTGAAGAACTTCAGGTCGTGGTTGTAATGTTTGCTGAAGCGCAGGGCATCCCCGGCCGTGCCGCTATAGTTCCCAATGTGCAAACGGTACTTGAGAAACTCGTTGGCCACGTAAAACTGGTCATACAGGGCATACAGCTTGACGCCATCAAAGTCCTCCAGGTCGATTCGCAGGACCATCTCCTTGCTCTTGGTCAGAAGGTGGATCTTATCGTTTCCCAGCCAGAACTCACGGCGCAGGTTGCCGAAGCCCGCCTTGTAGTCACGCCAGCCCCTGGAGAAGTTGGTGCTACCGTCCAGCCGCACCTGCAGCACCGTCCAGCCTCCGCCCAGGGTCTCCATGTCGCAGGGCACCTCAAAGCTGCTGTTTTTGGGATCTGGTGTAACTCTGTAGATCTCACTGCTCCTTCTGCCTATTACATAGTAGTCAGAACAGTCTTGGTAGATCAGATGTTGAACTGAAGAGAGAAGAAAAGGAAGACATTAGGTGATGTTCAAAAAAATACGAATGCATGTCAAGAATTCTTTACCCACTCAAAACGCTTTGGTCATTTAATGAACAGTCCAGTGGGAACTCGCTCTGCCGTGTCTGCCAGGGTCTGGTTAGGGGCCCCTCATGAAAGCCTCAAGACATGGGCTAGCGTTATAGATAAAACAGGACTCGAACACACCTTTGATAGTAACAAAGGTGACAACATCAACTACAAACAACAAGAAAAGAGTAAGTGAAATGGTATTTAACAAGGGTTAGGTCTATGTTCTAGGCACCCTGCCACAGAGTGGATGACTTGGTTTCACAGTTCATTTTATGCTGCAGGTGTTTGAGCAGTTCACTGATGAGGGTCTCTAGGCCTAAAGAGGGTCAGCAGTTGCCCAAGTTCACCCCAAGCCCTGAGCCGCAGATCTGGGTGGCTGTAGAGGTTATCCTCATAATCACTGCATTCTTTTATTCTAAAATTCTGACAATTATTACCCTCCTGGACCTGCATTCTAGGCACACAGAGGAAGCTGGCTTCTGTTTCCTTTAACCTGAATTTGCTGATGGCTTCCACATCCAGGGGCTTTGTAGAATATGCTCTGAACTTACAGTACAGCATCAATCATAGATTCATATTTATTTTACTAGACAACTATGTAAAGAAACTCAAGAGATAAAAGTATTTTTGTAACAATATACCAATATTGTTCTGCATTTACTATCCAAAAGGAATGTTCAGCCAATATAACATGTGTTTGGTTCTAAAGGAAACAAGTAATTATGTTCAGGATAAGTGCCATCAGTTAGCAGGGTGTTGTAGAAAACAAAGACATACTTGCTGCTGGATAATTCTTATAAGCCTTAGTGTTAGGCAAGCTTCATAGAAGACACAAAGATCTATTCTAAGACATGAAAGTCTATTCAGATATATTTGGAACACAAGTTCAGATTTCCCCAAAAAACTTCCAGAAGAAAAATAAATAATCTTGTTGGCCTCAATTCAAGTTGTCAAACAGTGTCAAATAAGCTGTGAACCTGTCTTGCAACATTCAGGGGACATGCAGATACTGGCTGCCCTGCCGGGAATACTAGCAAGAGTGGTCCTTATAAACATGGCTTCCTGTCGCCACAGGCTTCCCGGGGATGGGTAAGCCCCGGGTTATAATATTCCAGCAAGTGACCTCTACAATGTCCCTCAACCTCACTACTGGCAAGTAGAGGCTCTAAGACAGAAATGGCTTTCCCAAGGGTAACAACAGTGATTCCAGGAATCCAGATGGAAGGGTGGGGCTTAGGGGAACCAGGGCCCCTGAAGCACGTGGGCAGAGGGGGAAGTTAGGCCTGTGGTCTTTAACACGTATTGGTTAAATTTAAGAAACCTTGGCTGGGGAGGTAGCAGCACAGCGCCTGCCTGGCAAGCACAAGGCCCTGAGTTGGACTCACATGACAACAAAAATTAAGTAAACTGTTTCTCTGTGTTTGACTGCTAGCTAAGATAAAAGAGAAGAGCTAAGACTGTGTTCCTTCCCTTGGTGGCATGCCAGAATTCTCCCCCTAAGATACTTTGGTGCCACTGGGTCTCAAGGCAAAAGGTTTTACCCACCCATGAAGCAGCTTTTCTCTATAATCCCATCTTCACTGGATAATGAAAATCATGATTATTTATCAGGTCACTCCCTCAAATTTCACAGAGCCCACTTTTTGCTACATGAGCTGCAGCAGTGGGCCACCACAAGAAAAACTGATTTCCAGCAAAGAGCACAGCCTTATCTCTCTTGTTTTTAAACACCCCGGCGAAGGGCTAGTGCCCTCTGCCACATCACAAAGAAATTCTCTTTGCTTCTGTTTGAGTGTACCTGTCACATTAGCTAGTTAAACTGTGAAATTGAAAGTGCTTTCTGATGGCCAGGGCTAGTGATTTTTGTAATCAGGCCTGATAGCATTTCTGTGGTGACCTCTGAGAGGCAGTTGTTTTTCCTGGACAACTTTAACCAATAAAAGGCTTATTGACTTAACCCACCGTCTATTTAGCTTACTGGCTCGGGTTAATGTTTATAGATACCGTCACGAACAAATGATAAGGCAACACTGTTCCACGTACCGGGTCGGGACTGGATTTGTTCTTGGCTGGGGCACTGGGATGAGCACTTCCCGTCCAAACTGTTGACCACGACTGTCAGGTTGGCCACCTTGCTGTCGACATAGTTCTCGATGTTGTTCATATTTACGAGACTCAGCTTCTCCAGGCGCCTCTGAAGCACGCCAATCTCCTCGCGGGCACCCTTCAGCTCCGACGACAGCTTGTGCACCTGGCTTTCCAGGTCCTGTGCCAGGAGGTCCCTGTCCTGCTCCCCCGAGGTCCCTGGGCTGGGGGACCGTGCTGGGTCCCGGTGCTCGTCGGCCTGCAGCCTGCAGTCCTGGCAGGACTTCTGCAGGCTGGCCATGGCTTCCTTGAGGGCCTGCACCTCCTTCAGCACCTCCTCCAGCCTGCCGAGA
The DNA here is from genome assembly GCA_004027025.1 of Myocastor coypus. Taxonomy (NCBI): domain Eukaryota; kingdom Metazoa; phylum Chordata; class Mammalia; order Rodentia; family Myocastoridae; genus Myocastor; species Myocastor coypus. The sequence goes on from PVJA010002525.1 coordinate 98,155, forward strand.
GGCGCGGGCAGCGGGATGGTGAGCGAGGGCAGGCGCACCTGCAGCGCGCACTCGCCCGCCGGGCCTCCGCCGCAGCGCCCCTCCGGGCCTGGCTCCAGCTCCACCCGCGCGGTGCACGCGGGGCCCTCATCCACGACCCCGTCCCCGGCCGCCACCCGCCCCGGGGTGGCGAGGAGTGCGACGCCCAGGCAGCACAAGAGGGGAAGCTGCATCTCTGCGGCCGGCTGGCAGCCCGCGCGCTTTAATAGCCCGGCACTGCCGGCGCGTTCCCAGGAAGGGCGGGGCCGTGCCTGGGCCGGGCGAGCGAGGGACCAGCGCCGGCTGTGGGGGTCCCAGCCCGAAAAAGTGTGGCAGCCGAGGGGCGGGGCGCGGCCTGCATCCCAGCACAGGATGGAGGCCTTGCAGGGCGGCAAGTTCGAGCTTTGCCTGGGCTATAAAGCAAGACCCAGGCCCCTCAGAACAAAACCAGCAAAACCCACGAGTAGACGTCCTGGACTGGGACCCTGGGTGGGACGCCCACGCGCAGCAATGTTCACTTTCATGATTTTTAAAAAACATTGGAAAAGCCCTTTGCATTTCCAATATTGTTGTGTTTGAAGCAAACCTTCAATCGTACCTAATTCCGCGTGGGAGGGGGCTCCGGAAGGCAAATGTTGCGTGCCAGCCGGTACGCTGTCTGAAGGGCAGAGCTGTTCTAAAATGGGAATGAGGGGTCCCTTTTCCCTGCGAGAGATGGCGGGGAGGGGGGACCTCAAGCCGCTTTCTGGAAAGAAGAAGTTGTCTGGCCTTGGTCGTGCACTGGTGTTTCAACTGTTTGAAAAGGAGGAAGAAAGCGGGCAGCGGGTGGAAAGCGCTGCTTTTCCTTGTGCCGTTCCGCAGAGCCTGCAGGATGCCGTGGCGCTGAAACGCGCCAAAGCCCTCGCTCCTCTTCGCCTTCCATCAGTTAGCGCACCCGCTGCGGCCCTGTCCTTCCCGGAGCTACATGCAGGTCGCTGCCCTCGCCTCTGTCTCCGTGTGATCCTGGTGCCCAGGCCTCCGCTCGGGTGTTCACCTAGCTATGGGTCTGCGTCTGCGCGGTTGTTTAGGAACTGTTCAGAGGGCGGACAGGAGCTGTAGCAGCTTGCAGCAGGGAAACCCCCTCCTCATGCCTTTTACACTCGGGTGTCTCGTAAGATTGATTTTTTAAAAGGATTCAATATATCTTTATATGCAATGACCCCTCCCTGAAGTGTGGAGCTAGTGCGGAGGATGAGGGAGGGAGCCAGGGAGAACCAAAGTGTTTAGTGTGTGCCTGTGGTCTGCCAAAACTGATAGTCATTAGTTTAAAAAAAAAAAAAAAAAAAAAGAATTGTGTGTTTGTGTGTGTGTGTGTGTGTGTGTGTGTATGTGCAGGGTCTCACTATGCAGCTCTGACTCATAGCGATCCTCCTGTTTCCTGCCTCCCAATGCCTCCATGCCCGGATATCATCGCTGGTTCAGCGCTCCCCAGAGAGAGCCGCTGTGGTAGGAAAGGCCAGGAATCAAACTCTGGCCCCTGCACTTCCTTATGCAAGTGCTCAGTCTGCTGAGCTATACCACCAGCCCTACTGTTTCAAATATTTCAAAATGACTGACATGAACCAAATTCATTATTGCGTTAGTTCAGGCACTGTGTAATCTAGCTTAACCTTTCTTATCTTTCCCTTGGTTTCCTCCAATTTCCTACGTCCTGCCTTTATTCCAGCCAAACGTTCCTGGTTCCAGTCTCTGGCTACATCAGGTCAGCTTTTCCACGTCTGTAGCTTCTCCCTAAATTCCGGGAAGTCTGGGACCTCCACACTGGAACTGCCTCCCATGGCAGGGAGGACCTTTGCGTTCCTGAGCCTCCCTTCCTGTGGGAGAGGAGGTAACCCTGCATGCTCCTACAGGAGTGAGGCTACCATGCGGACCTCAGGGAATGAGGGGAAAATGGATGCAGTGTGTGAATGTAATGTTCTCTGCATACAAATGCCTCCTGGGCCTCCACCTTCTTCCCACCTTTAAAAAAATTTGTTTCTTCTCTTCCACCCATGTTCTTGTTTGTTTATTTTGGAGTTTTCTTGTTCTTTTGTTTGTTTGTTTGTTTTTGTGGGACTAGAGATTGAACTCAGGCCCTTGCATTTGCCAGGCAAGTGCTTATTCCATTGAGCTATCTCTCCAGGGCCCTTTTCCACTCATGTATCTGGACCAATTATAGATTTTTCTTAACTCCAACTAAAAAGACTTCATTTTACCTTGTTACTCCTCTTCTCAGCTATAACGATCCCATGTTGTGAGGGGAAACATAGATATATGATTCCATTTAAAAAAAATAAGAATGATGATAAAATCCACTATTATAAAGTAGAACTATATGGCAATGATGTTGACTCTGATATATTATGAATACTTGTTACAAAGCAGGGTATAAACCCATGTTGTCCCATGGCATATTTATTTACTCGGTATACTCTGTACTAGGACATACAGAAGATGCAAGAAGTGTAGCCTTCATACTCTTGTAGTGGAATTCATGTGCTTGGGTGAGGAATTTGCTTTCCAGCTTGTACTCCTGATTCTGGGGCCTGCACACCCCACCTCATGTAGGGCTCATGGCCTAAATGCCACCTGAAAAGCCTGTGTATCTTTCAGGAACTGGCCCTTGTCTCTTTAGGATCTGCTGGAAATTCCCCAATGTAAGTAGGAAAGTGCTGTATTCACTGCTGTTGATAAGCGATCCTGAGAGTTCTCCATGTAGAAAACTCACTGCTCCCCACTACAAGGAACATTGTGCAGCCACCATGTGAAAGAGCTCAACTCACACGTGAGTCCATAACCCATGGGAGCAGTGCCTCAGGCAGAAGCTTTTCCTGGTATTACTTCCCTGCTTCTACCCATCTCTGCAGTGACCACCTACCCTTGCAGTTCTGCCAAAAGTTCAGAGCCATAAAGGACCTGCCTGTGGCACTGCAGCTTTTAAGGCCAGCACTGGAATCTGGACTTGGGTCTGACTCCAAGGTTCACATCTTTCTCCTATACTACACTGTCACATGGGGGCAGAGGTAACACTAAGATGATATATATATATATATATATATATATATATATATATATATACATATGCAGAGAGAGGCAGAGAGGGAGGGAGGGAAAGAGAGAGAGAGAGAGAGAGAGAGAGAGAGAGAGAGAGAGAGAGAGAGAGAGCAGAATAGATTTATTGGGAGAAAGAAAGCTCTTGTCCAAGAGAGGGACAGAAGGGAAGCCTGAGTGGGTTGTCCCATGAGAAAATATAGATATATTAGAGCCATATTTTATTTTTGTGGTATCAGAGATTGAACTCAGGACCCTGCACTTGCCAGGCAAGAGCTTATTCTACTGAGCTATCTCCCCAGCTGCTAGAACCATATTTTAGAAAATCCAGTGCCCGAGTCAGTGCTAAGATCAGTCTGGAAGCACTGGAGGCCACTGAGCAAGAAAATACTCCCAGCCATATACACACCCAGGACCAATTTAGGAATGGATCTTTTGCTAGAAACCAACAGGGAACACCCAATGTTGTAGGAAGAGGTGTTAGGTGTAGTGCCAGGTCCTAGGTAAGAGGTGAGCCAGTGAGGAGGTGGCAGGGCAGGCAGAGGGGCTGCAGACCCTACTGGCAAGGAGTGATGGGTATCATAAGATCACAGGAGAGAGGAGAGATGGCAAGAGGGAGGGGGGAAGAGAGAGACAGAGAAAGAGAGACAGACACAAAGATGGAGACAGAAAGAGAGAGAGAGGAGGAAAGAAAGAAAAAGAAGAAAATCCTGCGAACTCTGAAGTACGACCACAGTAGCACTGAAGTAATGGCATGGCCATGGTCATGGCCTGTAGCGTAGACACATTTCTGCCTTCCGTGTGTTGAGTTTTCAGTGTTGACAGGCTACCAAGAAACTTCTAGCACACAGCCAGACATCAAGGCATGAAGGCCAGCACAGAAGAGATATGAACATCAGTCTCAATGTTTATGAACCAAAAGGATGGTCAAAGGAATAAGACGAGAACCAGGGAGTGCTAGGGGAGGGGACTTCAAGGGGCGGAGACCTTCAGAAAGTCAGACTGAGGAGCTGACACCCGCCCTTCCCTCAGCCCTCCCTGTGGAGTTTCTGCTCTCTGACCCTGACCTCGCATCCCCTCCTTTTCCAGGAAGCCTGTTTGAATTCTCCATGCCTGGCTGCCCCACTCCTCGTATCGGATGTCGATTTCTCTGACAATCTCAGAATTGTGCTTTTCCCCAAAATCTGCCCTCCACAAAGCCCTGACATGTTATACTCACTTACAGATGAGTTTTCAGATTTAAGCAAGTTTAACAACAGCACACAGTGGGCTTTGAAAGGAACAATGTCTATTTCTATTCTATATGAAAATTACATTCATTGTTTATATTCATGACTGATTCAGACTTTTCTAATATGAAGTATATTCAACAGAGGATCTACTTTTTCTGTGCTTGAATCAGATTCCTAAATTAAATCTTCACTTCCCCTAACACAGTCTGTTTTTAAGGAAATGTTACGTTTCTGTTTGAACCAAAGGAATAAGGACATTTAATTAAAAGCATGCACTGCTTTAAGGGCCTTTGGCTGATATTAAATTTATTGACTTAACATATTTGTTGTTTCTGACTTACCACATTTAGGAACCCCTAATTGTCCTTTGGCAGTAACAACAGATATTTGGAGGTTTCTGTGCTGGGTCTCACTCAGATGGCTTAAGAGCCCTGAAGAGTCATGTAATGCGTCTTCACAGAAGGTTCATGTGGAGACATTTCTCAACTGAATCACCTCACCTATGCCCAAGTGAGAGACTTAGCAAACAACATAACAAGTACTATTCTACCTTTAACCAAAACCAGGCAGTTCTTCTAGTTTTGGAACCAGAAGAGGAAATATGTCCTCTTCTGATAAGAAAAACAGAACTTCCACTTTTTAAACCACTTGATTTGAAATTTCAACAGTGAATACTGTTTACTTTAATATTTCTTGCTTTTAATGATTATAAATTTCATGAAAAGAACTTTGAACAGTCCTCATTTCAGCAGCCTATAGAGAGATAAATTGCTTGGTTTTGATTAAAGCTAGAATATTTGTTAGGTTCTTTACTAAGTCTCTCACATAGGTATAGATGAGGAGATTCAGGTGAGAAATGTCTTCATGTGAACCTACCGCAAAGACACATTACACGACTCTTTAGGGCTCCTGGACCAACTGAGTGAGACCCAGGGCAGAAATCTCCAAAGATCTGTTGTCACTGCTGAACACAGTGATCTGTGACCTCATGGCCCTCGTCTTTAGTAGATGTCTAGGGCTTCTCAGGTTAGCACCTGATAGAACTGGACTATCTCAGAGAGCCTTGCTATGTCCATTCATCAATAGCCACCAACATAGTTTCTTGTTCCATACCCCACATGAAAACAGGGTCACATAGTCAAGAGATTCATAGGACATGCAATCCAACTTTGCTTTTATTTCTCTAAACTTCCAGAAACTCAAAAACTTAGTATAATTAATTTTAAAGAACCAAGATATATTTATTTGTTATATTAGGGAATGATCTTAGTTTCCTTTACAAACCATAAAATTATGGTAAAGAAAGCACAGCTGATGCAGCAGCCAGGCTTGCCACGTGGGTGAGACCTCCTCTCCAGCCCACTGCAAGTGCAGCCTATCCATCAGCCAAGCCAGCCGTGTTAGTAAGGCCTCCCCAGGCACTACAGAAGCTCAGCCAACCCAGCAGCCAGGCCCACCACGCCCACCACGTGAGTGAGACCTCCTCCTAGGCCTGCCAGAAGCTCAGCCGACCCAGGAGCCAGGCCCAGAGCGACTTACACAGCCGCAACTGACTGACCAAACCATGGGCATGGAGTTCTGCACCAAAGGTCACTGCTACACTGAATGATACAGACAAGGAGCAAAATGCAATCTCAGGTCCTGAGCAACCTGAATCAAACACAGGAGATGCTACCATGGAAGAAAATGGGAATCATGCAGCAGACATCTCTGAATTAGTACAAGCTGAAATAAATGAACAAATGCAGAAACGTATAAATGAACTCAGATTGGAGATAACCTCTGAAGTTAAAAAAGAAATCTTTGAATTACTAGAGCCTGAAGTCAAAAAACAGTTTCAGAAAAGTACAGAGGGAATTAGATCAGAAATAACCTCTGAAGTAAAAAAAAGTCACCTCTAAATTAATAGCATCTGAGGTAAAAGAATAACTACAGAAAGAGAGAGGAAATGAGAGCAGAAACAACCTCTAAAATAAAAAAAGAAAAAACAACTATAATGAGAGACTTAATAAATGCCTCTAAAGAAGACATTGATAAAAAATTAGAAGAGATTAGAAAAATTATGGAATCCTTGAATGAGCAATATAAAAAAGAAATAGATCGCATGAAACAGTTTCAAAGAGATATACAAGAAAATAAAATCTCAATCACAAGCTGGCAACACTGTATGAAAGGAAGTGAAAATAGAATTTCAGATCTTGAAGACACAGTCACAGTTAGTGAAAAGCTAAGAAAGGATCTCATAAAAAGAACCAGGATACAGGAAAAAGTAATTCAACATCTGCAAGATGATGTAAAAACGAACAATGTGAGATTAATAGGAAACAGTGAGAAAGAAGGAATCAATATAAATGATATGAAAAGAATGTGGGCAGAATAGCAGAAAACTTCCCCAATATGAGAAAACGATTGGACATTCAGGTAACTGAAGCATACAGAACTCCAAATAACATCAACCCAACTATAAATACATCCAGACATACAATAGTCAAGATCCTAGAAGTCCAGCAGAAGAATAATATACTAAAAGCTGCTAGAGAAAAGAAACATCCCATTTAAAGGAAAACCAGTCAGAATAACAGATTTCTCTTCACAAACCATGAAGTCTAGAAAAGTATGGACCAGAGTGCTTCAAATCCTCCATGAAAACAAATTCCAGCTCAGACTGCCATACCCCACAAAACTCTCTTTCAAGTATGAGGGAGAAGTGAAATACTTCCATGACAAGGAATAACTAAAGAATTTCATGATGTCAAAGCTAACCCTACACAAACTACTAAAAAATATTTTAGAGAGGGACCAAAATGACCCAAAATCTACAAATGAGATCAGAAAGAACCCACCAAATAGGACAACCAATTAAACAGGAGAAAAAGAAATAAACAGTAGTAAGTAAAAGACATGTCAGTCCTAAGTCAATACATTTCAATTATAACCATCAATATAAATAAGGACTCAGGATATAAGAGAACCTGTGCTGTAATATCCTATAACTCAGAGGTGTCCCAAATTTTCTGGTCAAGGAGATTATGGGACCTCAGAGGAAAGCGATGAATGAACTATAGTGCATCTAAGGAGAGTCACCCAGAGAAAAACATCCTCTCAGGCTTTCACAGAAAGCAAACTGGCCAAGCAACGGCCGTGACTCATCCCGAAGGCTGACACTAACAACAGTTCTACAAAGTACTGTATATGGTTCCAAACTTAATCCTGAGGGTATTTGACCCTGGAAGATGAAAAAAAAAAAAAAGAATGTTTTGTTATACAGGTCTTGCTTTGACTTGCCCTTGATCACCCAGAAAAAAAAAATGCTTAATTACAATGCATGAAACACAGAGCTAGGTTGGTGAGATGAGCTTTAGGAGGCTTAGGTCAATAGCCTCCAATATTATAAGCTTCACTGGTGGCCCACTGCAATTGCAGAACATTTGACTGTATGTGCATCTGCTTCCTCTTAGTCCAAAGAGAAGAATTTTCTTTTCCTTTCTTCTTCTTTTTTTTTTTCTTTCCTTTCCTTTTCTTTTTTTCTTCTTAGCAACATCAATAGGGTGG